>VZTH01018050.1:5420-33482 GCA_013397815.1 Aleadryas rufinucha
AGTGAATTCATTTCCAGTAGAGAAATTCTTGTGATGAATTCATTTCCAGTAGAGAAATTCTTGGAGTTAATTCATTTCCAGTAGAGAAATTCTTGGAGTGAATTCATTTCCAATAAAGAAATTCTTTTGTAGTGAATTCATTTGCAATAAAGAAATTCTTTTGTAGTGAATTCATTTGCAATAAAGAAATTCTTTTGTAGTGAATTCATTTCCAATAGAGAAATTCTTATGATGAATTCATTTCCAGTAGAGCAATTCTTGCAGTGAATTCATTTCTAGTAGAGCAATTCTTGGAGTGAATTCATTTCCAATAGAGAAATTCTTGTGGTGAATTCATTTCCAATAGAGAAATTCTTGGAGTGAATTCATTTCCAGTAGAGAAATTCTTGTTGTGAATTCATTTCCAGTAGAGAATCCCAGAGTGGGTTGGGAGAGACCCGAAATGTCCGACCCCAGCTCCCAACACCTCCCACGAGACGCGATTGCTGAAAACCCTCCCACCTCAACCCCACCTGATATTTTCCTTCCTTTTCCCAGGCCTGCAGACCACCACCTCCATATCCCTGCAGGAAGCTTTTGACCAGCTGAGCCCTCGTCCCGCGGGCATCATCGACCAGCTGAGCATCGTCCCCAACGTGAGCGAGCCGCTGCGGGTGACGGCCAGCGTGTACATCCCGGCGCACGGGCGGCTGGTGTGCGGCCGCGAGGACGGCAGCATCGTCATCGTGCCGGCCACGCAGACGGCCATCGTGCAGCTGCTGCAGGGAGAGCACATGCTGCGCAGAGGTACGGCAAAGAGCTCCCACAAATTGTCACAGAACCACAGAGTCACCAGGTTGGAGGAGAGCTTCAATATCATCGAGTCCGACCCATGCCCCAACGCCTCGACTAAGCTAAACGAAACCACAGCAGCGAGCGCTGCATCCAATCTCTTTTTAAACACACCCAGGGATGATGATTCCACCACCTTCCTGAGTAGACTATTCCAATGTTTTACCACTCTTTCTGTAAAAAATTTTTGCCTAATGTCCAACCTGTATTTTCCTTGGCTGTGTCCTCTTGTTCTGTCAGTTGTTGCCTGGAAAAAGAGGCCAACCCCCACCTGACTACAGCCAGCTTTCAGGGGGGTGTAGAGAGTGATAAGGTCACCTCTGAGTCTCCTTTTCTCCAGGCTAAACAACCCCAGCTCCCTCAGTGGCTCCTCATAGGGCTTGTGTTCCAAGCCCTTCACCAGCCTTGTCACCCTCCTCTGGACACGCTCAAGTGTCTCAACGTCCTTCCTGAACTGAGGGGCCCAGAACTGGACACAGCACTCGAGTTGTGGCCTCACTAGTGCCGAGTACAAGGGAAGAATGACTTCCCTGGTCCTGCTGGCCACAGTATTCCTGATCCAGGCCAGGTGCCATTGGCCTTTTTGGCCACCAAGGAGCACGGCTGGCTCGTGTTGAGTCGGCTGTCAACCAGTACCCCCAGGTCCCTTTCTGCCTGGGCACTGTCCAGCCACTCTGTCCACTTCTTTTATTTTTCTTTTTTTTTCTTTTTTTTTTCGGTTTTTGCTGGTAGAAGTACCTATGAATGGAATCCCAGTAGGCCAGAATGGTGTCTGGGGAGGGACAGTGGCAAGGTCAGGGCTGGGTGGGCCAGTGTCTATAAAAAGAGTGGTGGAGGGAAGGGGCAGCGGCTGAGGAGTGAGGAGGGTGAGAGGCAGGGCTGATGGGACAAGGGAGCAGCAGAAATCCTATAAATCTGCTGTTGCCTTCTCTGCTGGGAATCCCTTAAGCTGGTGACCCAGCCTAGATCGACTTGGATATTTCTCCGGGGGTTTTGAGATGCAAAGATGAGACAAGGGAGCATCTCCTGTGTTCTCCAGAATTGTTCCTGGCTCTGCCTTGCTGGGTGTTGATGTGCCAGTAGAAATCTCCGTGGGAAAAACCTACCAGGATTTCTGGTGGGATCCATGTGTTGTGCTCGGGCTGATGTTGGATACGTGGCTTCCATATAACATCTTCCCAGTTTAGGGATCTGAGTTGCACAACAAACACTTGGGAGTTGATTGTTCTGTTGAATTTCTGTCTCTCCTCTCTTTTTCTGTGCTTTTGCCCCCTGTGCTCCCTCCTGCCAGGCTGGCCCCCTCACCGGACGCTCCGAGGCCACCGGAACAAGGTCACGTGTTTGCTGTACCCTCACCAGGTCTCCTCCCGCTACGACCAGAGGTACCTGATCTCGGGCGGGGTGGATTTCTCCGTCATCATCTGGGATATCTTCTCGGGAGAGATGAAGCATATCTTCTGTGTCCACGGGGGAGAAATCACCCAGCTGCTGGTCCCACCAGAAAACTGCAGCGTAAGTTCTCTAGGATAAGCTTTCCAGCACCTCCTTGAGCATGGGAATGTGACATGGAATGCTGGAGATGTAGCACCGACCCACTTCACTAAAAAGGAGCTTGATTATTCTGTGATTTATGGTTTGTTCCATCATGTCGTAATTATATAAAGGGGCTTTATTAAACCTATTAAAAACAGGCTCCAGAGACGATTTTGCCTCTTGTAACTTAGCTGAATAAATAGAATTTAATGAACAAAGTGACACTGATTGAAAACTCCGAGGTTTGCTTAACAAAATGGGGTTTAATACCTATTTGCTCTTTATGAGTGCAAAGGATGGAGTAAAGGGAATTTCTGGTCAGGGAATTCTGTTCCCACTGACCTCAGTGAGTTTGAACCTAGTTGGAGGTGCCTGAATTTTGTTTATAAAAGAGGTTTTTGGTCACCCTGCTCAGCCCAGCGGGGGAAAGGTTTTTAATACCAACTCTCTGCATTATGATGAAGCTTTTTCTGTTTTTCCCTTTATCAGGCAAGAGTCCAGCACTGTGTTTGCTCCGTTGCCAGCGATCACTCCGTGGGTCTGCTGAGTCTGAGGGAGAAGAAGTGCATCATGCTGGCATCCCGCCACCTCTTCCCAATCCAAGTGATCAAGTGGAGGCCGTCCGATGACTACCTGGTGGTGGGATGCTCGGACGGCTCCGTGTACGTCTGGCAGATGGACACCGGTGAGCTCAGAGATGTTGATCGATCCATTTTTAATGCATATAAATATGGATCTGCTTTTAGTGCTGTCGAAGCTGTGTCTGAGGGGAGAATGAAAACACTTTTGCACGTTTCTATTTGGAATTTATCCCTCCAGGTGTTCCCCAAAGCAGTACAGAATCACACCGGGGGGGGTTTTTGAACCTCGTGGAAATTTTAGGAACGTTAATTCCGAGCCCAGCCGTTAAAACACGAAAAGCTGTGCTTCACATCCAGATCGTTTTGCCCTGTGCTCTTTGGGATGCTGAGCTGTTTGTCCGTCCCTCCCGTGGCTGCAGGGGCGCTGGACAGGTGCGTGATGGGAATCACGGCGGTGGAGATCCTGAGCGCGTGCGACGAGGCCGTCCCGGCGGCCGTGGATGCGCTGAGCCACCCCGCCGTGAACCTGAAGCAGGCCATGACCCGCCGCAGCCTGGCCGCCCTCAAGAACGTGGCCCACCAGAAGCTGCAGACCCTGGCCACCAACCTGCTGGCCTCAGAGGCTTCAGATAAGGTGGGTGTGCTCCAGAAGGGAATGAAATATGGGAAGTTTCCATCATTGTAAGCAGAAGGTTCTCAGCCAGAGCTCTCCACAGCCTAAAGTGGTTGTTCCCCGGTTTATGTTGCTGTCCATGATCCCACTTCAGTGTGTGTCCTGCCCTTTGGTTTTATTCAGGTTGAGTTACAGAATCTGGAGTTGTGGAATGGTTTAGGCTGGAAAAGCCCTCTAAGATCGAGTCCAAGCATTCCCCAGCACTGCCAAGGCTGCCACTGTCCCATGTCCCCAAGTGCCACATCCACACGGCTTTAAATCCCTCCACCCCTGCTCTGGGTTTGGACAGCCCTTTCCATGAGGAATTGTTCCCAGTAGCCAGCCTAAACCTCCCTTGGCAAAGCTTGTGGCCAGCAGAGTGCAGCAGTGCTCCGTTCCCAGCTTCTCCCGTTTATCCCTTTGCCTTCTGCTGTCACCTTCAGTTTGGAGAGAAATCTCCCATAGTGAGAACGTTCCTTAGAGCACCACCAGCTTCTTTCCATAAAAAAAGGCGTGCTCAGGATTCCTGCTGCTGTTCCTGCTGCATCCAGGCAGAATCAGGAATGTTACATTTGTACCTGCTGTGTTTTATGTGCGGGCTCCTCATCCAGTGCAGGTGCTGGGAATGAAGGTGTTAGGGAGAATAATGCTTTAAAATTTTTATTAATGTTCTTGATTTCCAGTCTCCTTTCTGACATTCTTCAGCTTTTATCCCATAGCACCTTCATTCTCTCTCTCCTCCCTTTTTTCCTCCTTGGGAGGGAGGGAAGGAGGAAGAAGGTGGACTTAAGTGGAATGTCCAAGTGGTGCAGCAATTGCAGGTCTGGGTGAATCTGAGCAGCTTCTTTGCCAATGGCATACATTGATTCCATAGTTCACCCTCCAAATATGAAATATTTCATGTGTTTTAAGCTTAATAACAGAAGGTTGGAATTTTGCTGTTCCTTGGAATATAACTGTGATCTCGTAGGATTCAGGAGAGGCAAACTCATGTCTCACCTGGAGAGCTCAGTTTATCTATAAACATCTATAAATTGAATTTCTGTGGTGTGTGGGTGTGTTTCAACCTTGGCTCATCCCCAGCTTCCCTGCTGGCAATTTCACGTTGCCCTCTCATTTTTCCAGGGGAATTTACCGAAATACTCCCATAACTCCCTGATGGTTCAGGCCATCAAGACCAACCTAACAGACCCAGACATCCACGTGCTGTTCTTCGACGTGGAGGCCCTGATCATCCAGCTGCTGACCGAGGAGGCCTCCCGGCCCAACACCGCCCTCGTCTCTCCAGAGAACTTACAGAAAGCCTCCGGTGGCTCCGACAAGGGAGGCTCCTTCCTCACTGGCAAACGAGCGGCCGTGCTCTTCCAGCAGGTCAAGGAGACCATCAAGGAGAACATCAAGGAGCACCTCCTCGACGACGAAGACGAGGATGAGGAGGCCATGAGGCAGAGGAGAGAAGACGGCGACCCGGAATATCGCTCCAGCAAATCCAAACCGCTGACTTTGTTGGAATATAATCTAACCATGGATACAGCCAAGCTCTTCATGTCCTGCCTGCACGCCTGGGGCCTGAACTCGGTGCTGGACGAGCTGTGCCTGGATCGCCTCGGGATGCTGAAGCCGCACTGCTCCGTGTCCTTCGGCCTCCTGTCGCGAGGTGGCCACATGTCTCTGATGCTGCCTGGCTACAACCAGCCCGTGGGCAAGGCAGCCTTGGAGGAGTTCAGCAGGAAGATGTCCGTGACGGAAGGCTTGGGAAAGGGCACGTACGGGGTGTCGCGGGCCGTGACCACGCAGCACCTGCTGTCCGTGATCTCGCTGGCCAACACGCTGATGAGCATGACCAACGCCACCTTCATCGGGGACCACATGAAGAAAGGCCCCACCAGGTAGGACAAACACTCCCAGAAGCTGGTGTGGTTTTACCTTGGGATGGAGTGAATGGCTCCCAAAGCCTTTGTGGCTGGAGCTGATGTGTCTCTCCATGGATATTTCGTGTTTAGGCCTCCCAGGCCGGGCACCCCCGAGATGGCCAAGGTGAAGCCGCCCCCTCCGATGTCCAGCCACATAGCACAAGGGCAAATCAAACAAGGTAAGAACCACCTCCTTTGCAGCCCTTGGGTCTGTTTTTCCAGCTCTTTACATTGAATTTAACGCTTTATTATCAAGAGGTAAAATCATTGCATGGGAGGAAAAGTGGTGTAGTGTTGTAATGTTAATGTAGATGAAATTATTGAGGATTAGGACCTGTTTAGGAATCACTACAAGATGCTGGTTCTGCCACTAAATTGTTCCCTGACAAGGAACTTGTGCCTGTTTCAAGTGCTCCCAAACATTCTGATGTTGGGGAGGCTTAAAACCTGGAACTAGGCTCTGCAGACTCATCCCAGAGTGTTTGTGTGGGAATGATCCCAGCTCAGTGCCAGGATCACTCCTTGGCTGGTTGGACATTGGAAGAGCATGAGCAACTCCAGCAAAACCAGGCAAAAAACTCTGGAGTGAAGCTTTAGTTTCAGTCTGGGCTGGGTTTGGGGATTTATAATTGATATTTCTCCTAAATTAAGCAGCTGCTTTGATGCACCTTCTCCAGGTGGGGTGGGAAGGGATTTGCTGCAGCCACCCTGCTCCTCCCACGTGCCCTTGGTGTGGAAGGCCTGGAGAAAGGAGGGTGGCTGCAGATGTCCCCTGGTGACAAAAACAGCTCCCTGCCTGCAGAACAACCATCATTCCAAACACTCCATCCCCTCTGGAATGCTCCATCCACTCGGGAGCTCGATCCCATTGTTGTTCTGCAAGGGAATAACAGGGTGGAAGTGCCTGGAGATCCCACTGACCCTGAGAAATGATGGTCCTAAAAGGCTCTGCAGGGCTGGATGTGACCCCTGGGGACATAGGGGGAGTGGTGGGCACTTTGGGGCCAGTTCCTGGTTGGATTTGATGATGTCCCAAGTGTTTTCCAGCCTTAACAACTTGGTGATGTGGGAGTTTCCAAAATTGATGTCCCAGGTACTGTTTTGGGTTCCAGGCCTGAGTTTGTGTCCTCCTCCTTTTAGGCTTTTTAGCATTTCTGTGGTAAAAAGTTCCATTTTTTTGGCCCAGGGTGCTGCATCCTGAATTTTGGTTTCAGTGGGATGCAATTAGGTTTGTGTTGGGAGAATAGAGGGAAAAATAAGGATTTTGAGCCAATTTCACCTCAGCTTCTTTCTCTGATGGTCCCATGGAAAATGAGCTTAAATTCCAGGCAAGCCTCAGGAATTCATTCTGGACATCTTGGAGTGACAGATGGGGCAGCTCAGGCTGATGAAGGGTTATTTTTTGGGCTTTTAATGCACAGTACAAATTCCAAATCTATGGAAATACGGGAAAAACAAGAGAAGAACTAGCAGAATTCCTGGCTTTCTAATTTACAGTGAACCATGAAGTCAAACCAAACCCACCTGCCTAAAAACATATTTCAGATCACTTGATTTTAGATGTACTTTGGTCTTTTCAAAACATCCCAGTTTCTCTTACTGTCTCCATGTTCCTCTGCAGCTGCATGTCTGCCTCTTCCTTCTTGGAAAACCTGGAATTCTCATTCAGTTGAATCTTATTTTGAGTTAAATATAATTTTGAAGCTGAGTATTTGTTTTAAGTTGAGTATTTAAGTTGAAGATCATCACAGTTTGCTCTTGTTTTCCATTCTCCAGTGATATGAATCCGTTCTTCTGCTGCTGCTGTCCTCACTTCCCTCTTTTTTTCTCTCTTTTATTTCTTCTTCTTTTTCCTCTGCAAGTTGCTCCTGCTGCTGCTTCCAGCTCGGAATCTGGGCACTCTGACACTTCTGCTTTCCATTCCTGTTTCTTAGTCAACGAAGGTATTCCTTCCTCACTTTTCTACTTATCCTTTACTTCCAGCTAAAAGCCTTTCTCATTGTTATTTTCATTTGATTTCTACAAAGGAATTATTCTTTGCCACTGGGGTTCCTGGGCTTGGGTTCCCTGTTGGCTTTTAACCGAAAAAAAGCAGTTTCACACCACTTAAATCTGATTTTTGGTGTTGATGAGGATTTGAATATTGAATGTAATGTTGGACATATATTAAATATACGATGGAGTATTTCTCAAGCAGTTTTACACACTGGGTTCTTTGAGCTCTGTGTATTTCTCTCCTGGTTTTACCTGCACAGCACTGCACACCTGTAGCAGGAATTCACCTGGATTAAGAGCGTTAAAACAAAGATTCAGGTGGAAAAATAAGGATGTGCTTGGGTATATTTGCATAGCTTTAAATCAGGACAGAAAGCCCCGTGTGATCCTTGCAGGGGTAATTCCTAGGAGTTTGCTGTGATGTATGTGTGATATCTCACCATAAATGAACGTACCTGAGGCTGAGATGTGTTTGTTTATTCCCTGTGCTCACTCCGTGTTCCCCAGGCTGGAGCCAGCTGGCTGCCATGCACTGCGTCATGCTCCCGGACCTGCTGGGGCTGGAGAAATTCCGGCCCCCTCTCCTCGAGATGCTGGCACGCCGCTGGCAGGATCGGTGCCTCGAGGTGAGTTCAGCCCTGACATTTTGGGATTGCTGTCGCCTTTCAGGGGATTAAATTTTCCCTATAAATTCTCCCGATTCCCCCTAATTCTTTTCCAGTGCAGACCCCGTAATCTTTATTCACAACTCAGGAATATTTCCGAGTTAGACCCTACTTTAACCCTGTCAGGAATTACAGTTAAATACCCCTATTTGTGTGGTTTTTGGCCCTCTGGGATGTGTTTTTGCCTGGCTGCCTGGACGATGCCCTGACTCTTGTTGCCCCGCAGGTGCGGGAGGCGGCGCAGGCGCTGCTGCTGGCGGAGCTGCGGCGCATCGAGCAGGCGGGGCGCAAGGAGACCATCGACGCCTGGGCTCCCTACCTGCCCCAGTACATGGACAGCGTCATCTCCCGTAAGGAACACCCCAGGAACAGCCCCCTCACCTGGGAAACCGGGGGGAAAGGGCCTTGGGAACCCCACATTCCCTGTAATCCATCCCGTTCTGGCTGCTTCATCCCCAAACGGCTCCTGCAAACAGTGTCCCGGGCCTCCGGGGAATTCACAGATGATCCCCTCAATGAGAGCATCTCAGCGTTCTCATCTTCCTTAAAAGGAGCTTTTTCCCCCCGAAAATGTGGGTTTTGTTCAGAGATTTCTATGAAACAGCAGCTGATTTTAGGGTGTCTCATCGTGGTGGTGAATCGAAATGGAATGCAGGAATTCCGTGGATTTTAGGGTGTGGTTTGAATTCCTCTGAGCTCAGTTGGACTGGAAACCTTTCCAGTGGGTCCAAACTGGGATTGAGTTTTTATGGTGAGTGTTGGAACTCTTGGAATTAAGGATATCAAATTGGAGGAATTATCTGGGATATAGCAAGTGAAAAGTCTCATTTTCTGCTAGGAGAGGGAGGAGAACAGGAAGGATAAAGAAATATTCCTTTTCTCCTACATCTGCCACTCCTCCCAATTTTGCCATTGAATTGGAGCATAAATTACAAATTGGGGCATAAATCACAAATAATAAATGGATAAATAACAGGAGGGGGGCAAAAATCAGCCAATTTTTGGCTCCAGCAGATTCAAATGGGTACATCTCCCACCAGACCAGATTGTTCCAAGCCCCATCCCCACTGGCCTGGGACAATTCCAGGGATGGGGAATAATCTGTGTTAGCCCTGGAAAGCCAAATAAAGATGCAATTTTGCTGTTTCTAGATGAGGTTGAGCATCTTTGTGCGAGGTTGGAGTTGAAGGAGCCCAAAGCGAGGCAGGACCTGAAGGAATGAAGTGAAGTGTAGCTGCTGCAGGAAACAGGGAATTCTTTCCCCAGATCCCTGATTTTTGGGGTGTTGGGTTGTTCCCTCCAGCTGGAGTGACCACAGAAGCCCTTCAGAGTGGGACTGCCACCCCGGATCCCTCAGGAGCAGAAGCCAAGGTGCAGGAGGAGGAGCACGACCTGGTGGATGATGACATCGCTGCAGGTGAGCATGGAGATCATTCAGCTCATCAAGATAATTAATGTGTCTCTATTTTAATTCATTTGGAGCTCTTAAACCTGCCCACAACCAACATCAGTTCTTCAAAAACAAAGACTTTCTGTGATTCTATGTAATTCTTTATGGTTGTTCCTTAAATAATTTGTTCTGGTGAAAGATCTGATTCAAGGGTGCTGCATCCTGAGTTTTGGTTTCAGTGGGATGCAATTAGGTTTGTGTTGGGAGAATAGAGGGAAAAATAAGGATTTTGAGCCAATTTCACCTCAGCTTCTTTCTCTGATGGTCCCATTAAGAACAGTATTGATTGATGGGATCGCTGGTGTGTGGTGCACAACAGGATCTTTTCCAGCCTGGGATTCCCCAAAAGCTTCCAGATCATTTTTTAAAAGGATCATTTGCACCTCAGAACTTTGGGAGGTGGAAACATTTTGGCTGAGCTGGCTGAAACACTCCTTGTAGGAAATCCTTAACACACTCCAGTGGCTTTTAAACATTTCAAATTTGAAATTTGAAAATTTTTTCTGTCCTCAAATCTTCTTTTAATGCCCAAAAGGCTTTTTTGGGGTAACTAAAAACAGAGCAAATGTTTTGTTTAACTGATTACACACAAACAGCAGTGTTTTGTTCCCAGTTGGGCATAAATTCTCCTGGCTCCAGTGGTCACAGTTTGGGAATTTGGTTAATTGGCTTATTCAGAGTAGATTTTGAATTGCTTTTTATTGCCTCATTTATCGACTTGCTGATTTTGGTTCTGATTTAAAATTAATTCCAAAATGAATCCTTATTTGTTTTTTGTGTTACTACAATTTTACTCGGAGAAATCAAATATTTCAGAAGAAAATGTTGCAACAAATAGCAACTTGTGACCATACCGTGCTGTTTTAATTTTAGTTCCTCATGCTGAGCTTTTAATTGCAATAATTTTTAATAATTAAAAAGTTCTGCAGCTCCTTTGGAAGTTTCTCTTCCTTGCTGCTGGAGAGTTTGGAAGAGGGAGGAGCAGATGCTGTTTCCCATTGCATCCCTCCTGTTTTCCAGCCCCGGAAAATTCGGGCTGGGATGGAGCTCCACAACAAATGGCACCATCTGGCAGCCCCGGCAGAGAATCCCCTGGCCCCCTCCTCATTCCCCACAAAATTCCTGCTGCTTTTCCTTTGAGGAGGTTCCACCGGAGCCAAGCACCTCCCGAAACCCGTCCCAGGCAGTTTTGTGTCCCCCAAAGGCAGCCGGGAGAGGGGGGAAAAGCTTTGAATTTGTGTTTAGCCGCTCACTGGAACCCATCCGCCATATCAGGGGACTATTGTGTGGCTATTCCCGAAAAAAAGGGAGGGTTTCTCGTCCTAAAGTTGGTCCCTTTCAGATGCTAATCGGGGAAATGCAGAGCGCCTCATCCCTCTGCTGGGTCCTGTTACAGTTGCAAAAGCCTTATGAGCGCAGGGACGCGGGGAAGCTGGGCTTTAAGGGAGTTTTTGGGGTGTACCAACAGGAATTCTGAGTTTCAGGGAGTGTCTGTGAGGTGGTTGTATCCAAATTAACCGAGAATTTGGGTTCCTGCTGCTTGCGGGCAGCTGTGTATGGGAAAGCCTGGAGTTATGGGCACACTCTGATCCTTTTTCCTTTTGAAAGGAATATGGCTGAGGAAAAGGGCGTTTCCCAGCAAAGCCCGTGGCGGGGAGCTGTGGGCATCTGCCAGGGGAGCAGATGTCTCCCAGTAAGCCCCATTCAGCTCCGTGAGGGGGCTTTGGGGCTGGACATCTGTGGGGTCAGCATCTGCCACTCGGGATATCCGTTAGGGATATCCTAAGGACCCGTCCCAACCCCACTGAACCGCTTTGGGGCTGGTTTCCAATTAAGGGAGAAGCGTTGGAGCAGGGTTGGGAGCTTTGGGCTGCTGCCCCATCCCTGGGAGCGTTCCCTGGGAAGTTCCCTGCCTGTGGAACTCTGAAAAATTCCTATTGATTTGGGAAAAGTTGCGTTTCTTTGTCCTGAAACCATTTTTCCTGTAGTTTGCTGGCTCAGGGATGTGAGGCAGGAGCGCTCTGGGATGGTTTCCTGAGCTCCAGGAACGTTGGCATTGCAAAGCTTCCCAGATGTTCCTTTTGGGATCTCTCAGTAGGGTCGTGATGTAAAAGGGTGTGGCAGGAATGTGCTGCCTTGTCCTTCAGGTGCTGGGGATTCCTTCAGGCTGGCCCTCTCCAGGAGTGGGATGGGATGGGATCCATGGGATCCATGGGATGGGATGGGATGGGATGGGATGGGATGGGATGGGATGGGATGGGATGGAATGGAATGGAATGGAATGGAATGGAATGGAATGGAATGGAATGGAATGGAATGGAATGGAATGGAATGGAGAGCTCTTAATTGAGCTATGCAGGTTAAAAAACACCTCGTGGTTCCTTACTAAAAGAGAACTCGATGAATTAGTTGTTAAACCACTTTAAAAATGGTATTTCTTGATTTGTCCATTTTTGTGGGTAAATTTTTGTAGGTAAATTGATGCCAACGACTCTGAAGCTCCAAAATCCCATTCCTGCACATGAAGTTTAAAACAAACCAAAAAAAAAGCCTTATTGTACTAAAAATTGCTGGTTTTGTTGGCATTTTGGCTGTGAGTTGGGCTGTAACTACTCCGAATTTAAACCTTGCTCATCACTATTTGCTCCAAGTTGTCACTAAAGTTTAAATGCAGTTTACTGAAGTGTTAACAATCATGGGTCTAAAGGCTCTTTAGATTGAGATCAGAATAAAGAGATCATTTAAAAATTGAGATTATCATCCCAGAAATGTCCCCTCTGAGGGAAATTCTGATGGATGAACCCAGTGCTTTAAAACCCAGCTGAAAGGTGCCTGATATTCCCCATCCAAGCAGCACAGGATCCATTTTGTCTCTGCCTATTTCCCTGGAAAAAGCTGCAGCATCCTCACCCATTTTGTGTTCCCAGATGCTGTAGTACAGTGAAATATTCCCTCATAAAAGGGAGCAGAAAATTCCAGTAAACTGCAAAGAGATGGGAATGGCTGTGAGAATTATTTTATCTGTGGAAAAGCACATTTTCTACCTGCCATTAAAGAAATTAAGCTGTAATTTCTGATGCGTGACAGCTCCCAGCACTTAAAGAGCTCTGCCATTAAATTATTCCCAATTAAGAATTCCAGATATTCCAGAGCACTGATTGTATGGACACCATTTGTGTTAGAAATCAGTAATTGCCACTGAATTATTATGGCAAACATAATATTTGTTAACAGGATTTAATAAGCTGTTAATAAGGATTCATAATTAATGACTAAGAAATTCCTTGCCAAATTCCAGATCTCTCTGGATGAAGGGAAGACTCCAGTAAAACCAGTCCAAATCTGGATTTCCCATTTGGAATTATGCTGATGTTTTTATTCCAAGGAACTGAAGAGGAAAAGCAATTTGAATTGGGGTCATTAAAAATCCCTATTCCATTATTCCATGATCCCAGAGTGCTGGGGGCACGTGGGGCTCTCCAAACATCTCCAAATCCAGGTGTGGAGCTTTTTTAGGAATTATTGGTGGCACATCTCTGGGCTGGGAGCACTCAGAGCCTCCTCCAGGTTGGTCTGAGCTCCCTGGGAACTCCTGGATGTCAGAATTCCCAGGCACAGGGAAGGGCTCCTTAACTCCCCACATTTCTGTGTCTGCAGGATGGGCTGCCAGGGAGGAATTCCCAAAACTCCCCTTGGTGTCAGCCCTTCCAGGCAGGAATTCCAGCTCCCTTGCCAGGCTCCCAAGGTCCCTTCTCTGCTGGGCCAGCTGAGGGAGCTGTGGATGTAGGAATGGCCCCAGTTCCAAGCTATCCAGGGATTTTTAGTACCAGGACGTTGGTGATGAGTACCCACAGGTCTTATAAAATATTTTCCCTGTGGTCACTGTCACTGGAATTCCCTGATCATATTCTCACTTCTGATTTATTTGGAAAGAGTCCTCAAGACTCTCTGTGTGTAGAGCAAATGATTTTACCCATTTGCAATCTCTGTTTCCCGTGTTTGTGTATTTGCAGGTGTTATTTTATGCAATTCCACGAGTAAATCCCAGTGCTGAGCGTGATGCAAGTGTTGTGTAGCTACACCCCTGAGCAGGGCTGGCTTGGCCCCAGGGGATTCTCCAGGGCTCTCTGGCTGTTCCCAGCAGGGCTGGACATAGATTTGGTGGATCAGGACCCCCCGTGGGTTGGGTTTGAGGTTGGATTTTGGGTTGGATTCCTGGCTCTGCCCCCAGCTCCTGCAGCAGGGGATTACCCCCAGCTGGGCACAGAGCACCCCTCTCCTAAAACCACCTTCCCTCCAACCCATTGATTCCTGTGCTGCTTAAACCTCGAGAACTTCCTGAGGCTTTAATCCTTTTATTGTAAGCTCAGCTGAAATTAATTTTCCCCAAGAAGTGTGCAAAGCCAATTAACGGGAGCTCGGGAGTCGGGGAGGCTCCGAGGTGTTAAACGCGGCCTGACCCCGTGGCCGCGCTCCCAGCGATCGATACCCCACAGCCACTAAAACCACGGGCATTTGGGATCGTTTCACCCCCACTTCCCACCCTCACCAGCCTGCTTCCAGCACTTTTGGGGTTTTAATGCTTGGAAACGGAGATATCCGGGGTATTTAGGATTATTTTGTCTTGGGCGCCGTCGGTTTGTCTTGACCTAAAACTGGGATTTTCCCAAGTGAAATCCCGATGGTTTTTGTCCTTCTGGCACCACAGCTTCTGTTTTCCACGCAGGCCTATTGGAGGTTATTAATTTTCTCCCTGTGATAGGGTGATCAAGCGTCCTGTCAGGAAAATGGATCTGTGTGTCAGCCCTTGCCGTGATTAAAGGGAGACGCGGCGCGGGGAGAAAATACCAAATTTTCCTGGCCAAGCGAAAGGGCTCCTCAGCCAGGTGTTATTCCAGTGGAAATTCTGCCTGGCAGTGCAGTGGGGAGAAATCATTCCCATTAATTGGGGGCTTCCCCATGTAATTAAAAAAAAACCCAACCAAACCAAACCAAAAAGAAACCCAAAACCAAGCCAAATATTAAGGAGTTTTTATCCCCCTCTATTTAAGCAGGTTTTTCCCCCATCCCGAGGTTTCTGGGGGATGGTCAGGATTTTACTGGATTTGAGGGGTTTGGTTGGTTAGTTTTGAATTTCTTGGAGTTTGGGGGATTTTGGGGGTTGTTTTCTTCTTGAGGCAGAAAATCCTCTGCTGTAGCTGTGAGGATCAAAGGGTCACTAGGGAGCATTATGGATCTTTCCCACCCTGTCCTGGTTGGAATTTCTCGTGGGGTTAACAAAGAGGGATGTCTTGGACACGTGGGGGCTGGAGGCACAGGGGGAGCAGCAGGAAGGAGCTCAGCTCCTGGTCCCCAGCCCAATCCTGAGAGCTTTCCCAGTGGAAAATAGTGGATTAGGATGGAGATGGAGCTTTATGGATTCCCAGGAGGATTTTTTTTGCCATTCCAAGTTGGTACATGAAAATTCTCTTGACACAGATTCTGTTGCCCAGAGAGCTGGTGGATTCCCCATCCCTGAAGTGTCCAAAGCCAGGTTGGACAGTGCTTGGAGCAACCTGGGCTAATGGAAGGTGTCCCTGCCCGTGGCAGGGGGCAGAATGGGATGATCCTTCAAATCCCTTCCACCCCAAACCATTCCGTGACTCTAGAACTCTCCGAGCCCACAATGTGAAGGATGCTCCCTCCGGGATGTAGCGAAGGGTTAACTGGGTGTTGCTGTAATCCCTGGCTGTGGGGGGTGAGCCCGTGGTGTTGAATTTCCTACTGGAAGCGGCACACGTGTTGGCTTTTCCTTTCTTCCCGGCCGGAGCGCGGCGGGCGCGGGCCGGGGTCAGCGCCCGGGCGATTGATCCGCATCCCGCGGCCCTGCCGCAGCATCTGCCGCGCTCCCGCTGCCGCCCCGCGGCTCGGGGCCCGGCGAAATGGGATCAGTCCATCCTGGGGCAGGATTTGGGATCCACCCATCCTGGAGCAGGATTTGGGATCCACCCATCCTGGAGCAGGATTTGGGATCCACCCATCCTGGAGCAGGATTTGGGATCAATCCATCCCGGAGCAGGACTCGGGATCAACCCATCCCAGAGCAGGACTCGGTGCCCGCTCACCCCCGGCCTCGGGTGTCTCCAGGGGAGCCCTGGAACGGGCTGGGTCCCATGGAACTCAGACCACTATGGGGTGTGATATCCAGTGGGACACACGCAAATGTTAATGGGATCCTGGAGAAACGGCTGTTGGACAATTCCAGCTGTTCCCTTCTCTGCTTTGTTCCAGCCCCTTTTCATCCTTCTTCCTCCGAAGGCAGTTGCTATTGATTTTCCTCCCTTTTTTTCCCCTCCCTTCCCATTGTTAAGCTTTCCCTTGTTTTTCTCTCCCTTTTGCCTGAGCACAGCTCCTAAACTTTGGTTGACTTCCTCATTTTCCTGTGGAGCCCCGTGGATGTTGTTAAGGGAGACGTGCCGTGCGCTTCGTTAATTCATCCTTTGTTAATCATCCCAACTCCTCTGCAAACAGCGCTTGGGGAGGATTAAAACTTCCTTATTTTTTTAGGAGAAATGGTAGGGAATTTCCCAGGATGCTGGGAATTAATGTCTGGGTAAGAGTGGACTTTATTTGTCAGAATAAGTGACTGTGGTTTCATTTCATTTCTTCTAAGATTTTACTCCAAATGAAAAACCCCCTCTGCTTAGTGGAATTCAGAATGCCTGGATTATGTTCAACTAATAGCACATATTTCACTTTCATGTGAAATTCATAATTATGGTTTTGTCCCGTTGTTGCAATTCCATATATGATATTTTACTACATGAAAACATCACTTTGGTTTAATGGTGTTTACTGTTACCCTAAAATTCAATGGGAAGCTGGATGTGGTGATGGATCCTATATCAAAAAGATGCTTTTATATCATACACAATGCAAAGAGCTTCTCCTGAAAAAAAAATCCATCTTTTAAAAACAATAAAAATTGCAACTGGTTAATTTAAAGCGAACAAGAAGCAACCCAAAAATCGCTAGATAATCATAGAATTCCATGGATCCTTCATCACTGAGCAAAAAAACCTGGGAATTAGGGAGTTTTCCAGTGACTTATCTTCCCCATGAGCTCTTGGCAGGTTTGGAAGGGATATTTTGACTTGTTTGGAGGTTTCCAGAGGAATCATCTCCACGCCTGAAAATCCCGGTGATCCCACAGGCGCGATTATTTTCGATCCCAGAAATAATCTTCACGCGAAGATTATTTTTCTCGTGTTCTCTGTTTGGAATATTAAAAGCTGCCTTTCCTTTGGACTTTTCTCCCGACTCCAGGCTGCCTGTCGGGCCTCCCGCAGCCCAAGAAGGTGTCCACGTCCTACGAGGAGAGGCGCAAGCAGGCCACGGCCATCGTGCTGCTGGGGGTCATCGGCGCCGAGTTCGGCGCCGAGATCGAGCCGCCCAAGCTGCTGACGCGGCCCCGCAGCTCCAGCCAGATTCCCGAGGGATTCGGCCTCACCAGCGGTGGATCCAATTATTCCCTGGCCAGGCACACGTGTGAGTACCCCCGGGTTCAGATTTTCATGGCAAACAGCGAGATTAGGGGTTGGGAATGCGCAGGAAGAGGTTGCCGAGGAATTGGTGCCGACGGAGCAAGCTGCTGGAATTCTGGTATCTTTTATTCTCCTCCCAGGTAAAGCAGAGCGCTTCCGCTGCATTGATTTGATGTGTTCTTGGTTGTTTGGTCTGTTCCAGCCCTTGCCATGGGCAGGGACACCTTTTGCTATCCCAGGCTGCTCCAAGCACCTTCCAGCACAGCCCTGAACGCTTCCAGGGATGGGGAATCCACAGCTTCTCTGGGAAAGCTTTAAGTCCATCAAATCCAGGGTATTTCTCTGCCTTGTGCCTTTTGGAGAGGGTGGGATTCTCTAGAAATCCCTGTTGTGCCCTTGCGTGGCCCCTGCATGAATCCCTGGAGCCCTCACAACTCATTCCCAGAGCTATTCCATGCTGAAATGCCACCCCAGGAACTGCTGGCTGTAGATGCCCCACATCCCCCCAAAAGTGCAGCTGATGCTGTGTTTACAGAGGTAATGGGCTGAGAAGTCAGGCTCCTGTGTGCAGGGTGTGGAAATGCCAGATTCCATGGATAATTCAGGGAATTTTCCAGGCAGCTGCCATCCACAGAGTTATTAATGAGCAGCTCTTTGCCCTTTAGCTCTGGCTGGGTGACACTGTATCCATGGAGTTACTGAGATCTCCTGGACACTGACTTGGGCCTCCTTCCTAAGGGAATGGCAGGTTTGCCATGCTCCCAGATCCATGCAGTCCCTCCAGTTTTGCTGGAGTCTGGATTCAAGAAGCCAGCCAGCAGTTCAGTTCCTCACTCAGGCCCCTCTGCCGTTATGGTGTCCCAAATTCCTGGCAGCTGGTGGGCAGGAAGGGAAGCAAGTGGAATTTCTGAGCAGAAATAGAAATATCCCTGCCTGGATAATGGGGGGAGTTGTTTGGATGGGATATTAGGAAGGAATCCTTGGCTGTGAAGGTGAAACAACGTCCCCAGAGAAGCTGTGGCTGCCCCTTCCCATGGGCAGGGATAGCTCCTGCTAGCCCAGGTCACTCCAAGCCTTGTCCAACCTGGTCTGGAGCAATTCCAGATGGGAGGTGATTGGAAAAAAAGATCCAATCATCATTATGCAAAAAAAACCAAGTGATTTTTAAATGTAGGCCTGAAAATATCCTGATTTTATACCTAGAATAAAAATAAAAGGCTAAAAATTCACTGGGCCAGGAGCAGAAAGGGATGAAGGGATATGGAATTTTAACGCAGCTCTCCGAATTTCTGTCTCTCTGTGGAATCAGGGGAAAAAATCATCCAGAAAGGGTCACAATCAAGTTAAATCCTCTTCCTGGAGTCCATCATTTGGATTTAGTTGGATCTTGATCGGAGTTCTCAGTGTCTCATTCCTGCCTGGGCTATTGATTTTCCCGAGGAAATAATTTCATTTTTTAAAATCCATCGGCAAACTGGGGCTAACAAGGCTGCCTGGAGCCGTGTGCTCAGAGAGATTCCTCAAGGAAAGACATTTTGGGAATCCAGTGCAGTGAAAATTAGTGATGAATTCTCATATTTGGGCACATCTGGCTTAATGAAATGATCTGAGGAGCAAATGTGCCAATGCAGAACGAAACACCTGGAATACAATTCTATTTTAATTCCAATTTCTGTGGGAATGGCATTCCCTGAGCTCCGGGGCTGCCTGAGGAATTGTGTCCAGCGAGTCACACCTCAATTCTTGTCCCAAGGAGCTCTGGATCTGGTGCTTAATGACTTTTTATGGCTGAGTATTAACGGGAAGCAGCAAATCCCCGAGTCCAGGGATGCTCAGGATCCCAGGATATTCCAGCCCCGCCGTGCCGAGCTTTTCCAGGGCTAATTACCTCGTTGCTGCGCTGACTCTAATGTGACATGTTTATTGCCCTAACGAACAACTCATTAGCGCCGGGATGTTTTTGTCAATATTAATTCCTTCGTTTAAGCCGAGGCAAAGCTTTAAACAAAGATGTCCCGGCCGGGCAGCCGCCGGCACCGGGATTTTGGGTCGGTGCAGCGTTGCTGGTGTCAGCAGCAGGATGCTGGGGGGAAAGGTGGGAATATTTCATCGAGTAATGCTTGAGGAGGCACGTTTTTAATAAGGTTTTGGATTCGAGGCATAAAATCCACCTTCCGTGGCGTGGCAGGAAGGAGTTTTGGGGGTTGTTTCGCACGGATGGGGATCGGTTGGTGTGAATCAACTGGAAAAAACTCTCTTGGCTTTTCCCACTCCTAAAAACAGCAGGAAGCTTGTTTAATAAACAAAAGAAGCGACTTGTTGAGGGCAGTTCAAGAAAAACCTGATAAAATCAGTAATTATCTTTACCGCAAGGAACGTTATCGAGGGGTAATAAATAATGATGGAGAGATAATGGTGAATTATCGGGAAGCGTTGCTTGGTTCAGCCCTCCTCCATTTATGTGTACGTAATTAGTTTGTCCTGTAGTGGTGAGCACAGAGAGAAAACCAGCACAGATTTGGTCCAGGAAGAAAGGTGAAGAAGAAGTGTGTTTATTTAATTAATTCACTTCATTTTATACATGAGTATTCTAGCATGGTATAAGGTCATTGGACCTTAAGCCATCCACCTCCTGAAGTGATTGGTCAGTTCTCACAACACCCATTCCAAAATATTTCTCTGGTCAGTACCACAACAATCCTACAAACAATCTGTGGGTGCAAGATAGCAAAGTTAGTTTACAAAACCCACAGCGTTGTTTTTAATAGTTTGCATGGGAAAGACAGAGCTCTCACGAAATGCTGCAGAAAGCTGGAAAGTTTCTCTGCTAAAGCTTTTTAGCATCCATATTAGTTCTATTTCAAAGCAGGCTGTTAAATGAAATATTAATCAGTCTTTCCAAAAGGTGGGTCGGGATTTAAGGTTGGTGAAGTTGTTTGGGATGCTTCTCTCCCCTTCCCTCTTAAGGGGAAATACTTAGGCGTGTCAACTTCTGTATTTTCCCCCAAAATCCCTTTCCTGCTCGGTGAGAATACTGTGTTGGAGGGTCAGCAGTGGCACAGAGAGGTTGTGGATGTGCCCAAAGCCAGCTTGGATGAGGCTTGAAACAACCTGGGCTAGCAGAAGGTGCCCTACCCACGGCATGGGGTGCCACTGGGTGTCTCTGAGGTCCTTCCAAGCCCACCCACTGCGGGGCCGAGGCATCCCCGCTCCTGCAGCCGCTCTGACGCTGCCGTGCGCTCCCTCCCCCGCAGGCAAGGCGCTGACGTTCCTGCTGCTGCAGCCGCCCAGCGCGCGCCTGCCGGCGCACAGCACCATCCGCCGGACCGCCATCGACCTCATCGGCCGCGGCTTCACCGTCTGGGAGCCCTACATGGACGTGTCGGCCGTGCTCATGGGGCTGCTGGAGCTCTGCGCCGACGCCGAGAAGCAGCTGGCCAAGTGGGTACCTGCGCCATCCCTGCCGGGCTCCCGGCCGCGGCACTGCCGCTGTCCTGCGGCTGGGGACGTGGGACGGGAGTGAGGAACGAGGGGCGGCCTTCAGGTGGAGGGCAGGGTTAGGTGGGTGTTGGAAAGGAGTTCTTGGCTGTGCTGGGTGAGGGTCTGGAATGGAATTCCCAGAGAAGCTGTGGCTGCTCATCCCTGGAGGTGTCCAAGGACACCTTAGACAGAGCTTGGAGCAACCTGAACAGTGGAAGGTGTTCCTGCCCGTGGCAGCCTTAAGGTTCCTCTCATCCCGGACCATTCCATGATTCCCCCTGCTATGGGCAGATAACACACAGAATTTAAATGGCACCTGCAATAAGGAGCTGCCCAGGGCTGCTTTAATCCCAGGAATGCATTTCCACATCCATCTGTGATATTCCATCCATTCTGACGTTATTCTAAGGTAGATGTTGCCCGTTTTATGTAAGTTTTAATTTCCCCAACATCTAAAGAACGAATCCTTGCCATGTGTTGGCAGGAGAAGTATGAACAAATTGGATTACCATTGTTTTTTGTCCGAGTTCCAGTTACTCCTTGTAGTGTGACAGGAGACACCACCACCTTTTCCCTTCCCAAAGCCTCTCCTAAGCCCTGTTTTATGTAAATCCCGACTTGCAGGATCCAAGTGACCACAGTTCCTCAGCAAGTCCTTGTGCTCGTGTGATTCCACCCTTAGCTGTCAGGAAGATTAGTCTGGCTCTCCCTCCACGGAGCAGGGAATAAATGAAGGGATCAGCGTGGAGCCTCGAGGAGCCCGGCGCAATTTTCCTCATGATAAATCGCATAATAAGCGCGAAAGCGTTTGCTTATTAATCCATAACAAGATTTAGATTGAAAATGGCCTGTTACATTCCTGACAGATCCAGGATGGAGGGAGATGGAAAGAAATGGAGCAACAATGTGTGCAGGGGTTAAGTGTGGATCTCACCCTCCCGGAGCCCCGCTGAGCTCCCGCTTTGTGCCGGATTTGCCGTGGACACAATAACGGCACACAGCTGCCGGCGCCTCTCCCGGAGGTTTTATCAAAGAGCTTTTATGTCAAGCTTCTGCTTTTAGATAGAAAAGGAGAAATCACATTTATTGACCAGGAAAACGAGTGGGTTTCTTTTTTCCCTGCTGAATCAAGGGAATATCCGAGCTGTTAGGCAAAACTCAGGTGTTTGGAACTCCTTGGCTTGCCCAGCTCATCCTGGCTCCCAAAGGTTGGAGTGTGCCAAGGGAAACTGCTCGGTTGTGAGGATAAAGAGTGTTTTCCCAGCAGTTTTAGGCTTTGATGGCTTGGCTTGGATGATGATAGGAATCATTTTGGGCTGTGTTTTTGCTTTTTGAATTAAGTTGCATTTCATACACATTTTCATGGGGTGGTTTGGGCTGGGGGGGATATTTTAAGGATCATCCCATCCCACCCCCTGCTATGGGCAGGGACACCTTCCACGAGCCCAGATTGCTCCAAATCCCATCCAACCTGGCCTGGAATAATTGCAGGGATGGGGCAGCCACAGCTTCTCTGGGCACCGTTGTGATGTGATACACCAAAATTAGCAAAACACCTTATAATCAATGCATACATTTTATCTGTGCCTCGGAGCAATCTGACCCAGTGGAAGGTGGAATAGGATGCTCTGGATGCTTTTGTCCTGGCTGGAATGTGCCATTCCCATCCCCTCACAGGGCTGCCCTGAGCTCTCCCCACATCCTCCCAGGAGAAGGAATTCACAAAAAGCCTGTTGCTTTCCAGGAAAACACACACTTTGCCAAACATCCTGTTAGGAAAAACACTCCTGGCGTGACACGGAGCCTTTGGAAAGTGGCAGAGAGGCACTTGGGGTTTGCTGGCTTTGGGAACCCCCTCCAAAACTGAACTGGGATAATTCCTTCCCCTGGCTTATCCCTTTTTCATGGAACACCTGGACAGGAGATCTGAAGTTACATTTAGATGGGGTTTTCCAAGGAAAGGCCAATGGGGACATCACCCTGTGGCAGATATTTTATTTAGTTTCACGTACGGTGATGGGGAGGGATGGAAAAGGAAAATAAACTGGTTGGGGTNTTGTGGCAGAGACTTTATTTAGTTTCACGTTCAGGAGTTTTAATTCGTACGGTGATGGGGAGGGATGGGAAAGGAAAATAAACTGGTTGGGGTTATAAACTCCTGCTATTCTCTTCCCAAAAAAATCAAAGAGCACAGGGAAGAAGGAGGAACTCCTTCCACAGGTTGTCCAGAAAAATATGTGGCTGCCCATCCCTGGAAGTGTTCTAGGCCAGGTTGTATGGGGTTTGGAGCACCCGGGATACTGGAAGATGTCCCTGCCCATGGTGATCCTTAGAACCCCTTCCAACACAAACCAGCCTGTGATTCCATGTTCCTACATTTTGAGGAGTTTTTGGATAACGTGCAAGGCACGTAGAAATTTTCTTTTTGCTAAATGCAGTTACTGGGTACTTACCACCTTATTGCTTCTTGCTTTTATCTTGTCACAGCAAGTAAAAGCCTTGAATTAAAGAGAATTACTCTGGCCAGGGGATTTTTCAGGCTGTGTTTAAAATACTGTAAAAGACCGAGCCACAAATCCTTGGGAAGACGCTGCGGGCTCGCCTGCTCCTCCGTGGGGTGATATGTATTCAGCACATACAGATAATTTGTTAACAAGGCCTTTTGCCCACTTTGGACAGATGCACTTACTGTTTTCAATCTTCATGGTTAATTATTCGATTTGGGGTTGATGCTGGAACACCCTGACTCCTAATCACTGCTCTTTGTTGGGAGTCCATTATATTGGAACTGCCGGAGTGCTCCCGGTGACCTTGAGCTGACATTATAAGCTGGTTCTAATCTTTTCACTCTATATTTCTAACGCCGCTTTCCTTTGTCCCTGCCTTTGTGCTGCTCCCGTTTAGCATCACAATGGGGCTGCCCCTGAGCCCGGCGGCCGACTCGGCGCGCTCGGCTCGCCACGCGCTGTCCCTCATCGCCACCGCCCGCCCGCCTGCCTTCATCACCACCATCGCCAAGGAGGTGAGCGGGGCCTGCTTCCTGACTGCCAGGGGGTTTGGGGGTTCAAAGGACGCTTTTCCGTGGGGTTTGGAGGGTGAGCAGGACAGGGCGGTGCTGGGAGCTCGGTGGGCACCAGGCCTGTCTGAGGGTCTGAGCGATCCCAGCCCCAGCTGGAGCGGAGGGATGGGGCTTCGTGGTGAGCACGGTGGTGTTGGATTCAAGGTCAGGTTTGCTGATCTTGGGGGCCTTTCTGGGTGGTAACAGCTGCTGCCCACAGGTGCACAGGCACACGGCGCTGGCGGCCAACACGCAGTCGCAGCAGAACATCCACACCACCACGCTGGCCCGCGCCAAGGGCGAGATCCTCAGGGTCATCGAGATCCTCATCGAGAAGATGCCAACCGACGTCGTGGACCTGCTGGTGGAGGTGAGGCCACCTCTGCGCTGGGCTCGGTGCCAGGGATGGGTCTGGCTCGACTTCACGGAGCTTCTCTCCGTGTGGACTTTGGGCGTGGAGAGATTTGCTTTATAAAGGTCGTTTCTTCTACTTTAAATTGCGTTAAATCATGTTGTTGGGGGGAAAATCCTAAGCTAAAGAAGGTCATATCCAGGCTGGACACAGCTTGGAACGACCTGCTCTACTGGAAAGTGGCCCTGCATGGCAGGGCTTGGAATGGGATGACCTTCAGAACTCTAATTACAGCACGTAAACCACAGATTGTCAAGTGATGGTAATTTTTGTTTCCAAGGTGATGGACATCATCATGTACTGCCTGGAAGGATCTTTAGTTAAGAAAAAGGGTCTTCAGGAATGTTTTCCAGCCATCTGCAGGTGAGCTCTTCCTCTGGGAATACTGTGAAGTAAATGAGAGGATCAGCAGCGGGATCTATTTCCTAATTAAGAGTGAAACAGTCTTTTAGGTGACACAACAAAGAGGAAAAGGTGATTTATAAAACGGGAGCATTTCCAGTATCTTGAAACGTGGATAAATATCCCAGTTATCCTCTTAAACTGGTCCAACCAATAAATTCTAATAATCACCTGTCGGCCATTACATTTTAATTTAATAACCTATTAAAATATTGGATAGTTTCAAGGAAAGAACAATTATCCTATTGCCAGCTTGGATACTGATGGAGATGATCTTCCTCCTTCCTGATGCTTTAACTGACTTTCCTTAAAACATAAAGGGAAGGATAAATGGGAATTAGTGCCCAATCTCCCTATTGCTGTGTATATTTATAGCGATCCAGTATTTTAAACTTCCTTGCAATTACTGGTAATATTTCCTGGTTATAGCCGGTGTAAAAATGATCCAGCACCCAGCGACGGCCTGGTGGAGCCCAAGGGAAATTGCCCTCAGGTTGTAGCAAACGGGGGAGTCTCTGGAGAGGTTCCAAGTGGAAGCACTTGCACAGCATCCCATTGTTAATCCCTTTAACATCCCAGCGTTCTTCATGCTCCGTGGTCACACGTGGTGTGCCAAAATCATCCCGGTGTGCAGCTCCTCTTCCTCGCATCAGAGGAACAGGAGCAGCAGACTGAGGGGAAGGACGGTCACCGCCTCGGGGAGAGGTGCAAAGCTGCATCTGAGCTGCCTTTTCCTTCTTCCCTGCACCAAAAACTGGGGGTTTTCTTCCTCCTCTTTCACTCTTTATTGGTTTTTATCCGTGTTTTATCCCGCTTTTCTTCCCAGCTGCCATCCTGCGGTGCAGAACGTGTCTCGTACCTGCGTGCGAGCAGTTGCTATGGCACTGGGAATCCCAAGGAATCAGCTGAGAGCTCTGGAAGATGGGCTGTTTGAAGCCTTAAATATGCTCAGCAACGTGGTTTTTGTGACTGATTCCAGATATTTCTGGCAGATTTTGGTAGAGGAAAATTTAACTGCAGAATTCCAACGTAATTCCGAATGCAGTTGGCACTTTCACAGGTCTGCTCTCCCTGTGATAAGGCTCAGTGGTATCCCCAAGGATTTGAATTTGCAATAAGGATTTAGAGTCTCTTGGGTTTCAAGGTGTTGAAATTCCTTGGATTTTGCCGCTGTTGGAATTCCAATAAATGCCACATGGTCACACCAGGGGTTAAGGACTATTGCAGGCTTCACCCCAAGGGTGTTTTTGGAGTAGAGAGTGTTTGATGCGAATTGCCCTCTTCCCTTTTCGTTGTGCCCATCAAAAATTGATGAGCTTGCTTATTTTTCCTTCCACTTCCCTTCCTTTCCATTTGACTTTCACGGGAAATGCCCTGAATTCACGCAGGGTGGTGGATGGTCACTTAACCATTGGACTGCCAGCTTTATCGAGGTGTTCCAGGCAAAGAAGATACACCCATGGCCA
This sequence comes from Aleadryas rufinucha, assembly GCA_013397815.1. NCBI lineage: Eukaryota > Metazoa > Chordata > Aves > Passeriformes > Aleadryas > Aleadryas rufinucha. The sequence goes on from VZTH01018050.1 coordinate 31,382, forward strand.
TCCAGGGATTTGGTCATTATCCCATAGATTATTCCCAAACAAATAAATCCGATAGATAAATCTGATCACATTCCCTGGTACCATATCAACCATTTTGTGGAATGCCAAGCGTTAAACCGGCAGCGAGGGGATTTTTACATCAGATCTCACTTGCAGCCCTTCATTAATTACCCAGTGGAATCCCAAATGATCCCAATGTCACCTCGTTCCCCCCTCAGGTTCTACATGGTGAGTTACTACGAGCGCAGCCACCGGATCGCGGTGGGAGCTCGGCACGGCTCAGTGGCACTCTACGACATCCGCACCGGCAAGTGCCAGGTAGGGAACTCGCTGGGAGCTGCTCCCCTCAGACCTGGGAGCTGCTGGGAATTGCTCCCCTCACAGCTGGGAGTGTCACTGGGAATTGCTCCCCTCACAGCTGGGAGTGTCACTGGGAATTGCTCCCCTCACAGCTGGGAGTGTCACTGGGAATTGCTCCCCTCACAGCTGGGAGTGTCACTGGGAATTGCTCCCCTCACAGCTGGGAGTGTCACTGGGAATTGCTCCCCTCACAGCTGGGAGTGTCACTGGGAATTGCTCCCCTCAAACCTGGGAGCTTCACTGGGAATTGCTCTCCTTAGAGCTGGGAGCTGCTGGGAATTGCTCCCCTCAAAGCTGGGAGTGTCACTGGGAATTGCTGCCCTCAGAGCTGGGAGCTGCTGGGAATTTCTCCCCTCAAACCTGGGAGCTGCTGGGAGCCAAAAGCAGCGAGCTCTGCATCTGTTATGCTCTGAGCTGCTGGAACATTGTGGGTAACACCAAGGGATCAATAGTTTAATGAAGGACCTAAGGATATCGAGTCCTGCTGGCTGCATTCCCTGGGATTGACCGGGTGCCACTGCATTAATAAGGAAAAGCTCAAGCTTTATTTCCTGATCTGAAAATTTGGGAGTTATTTCCCCCAAAAATTTGGAATTATTTACTCCATGAGAATATTCACAGCACTTGGTTCCTTACTTCTCTTAATAATCTTCCACATAAACCATGGAAAACAGAGCTGGGGGTGACCAAAGGGACTCCCAGGATCGTTAGGGCAGGTCCTTTTCAGGTTTAATTATTATTCATGAGACACAAAAATTGTCCACATAAATTACTGTGGGGCAACGCCATCTATTGGATACAGATTCCTGCTTCCAAATCCAATTTTATACTTAATTTCTCACAAGTGCATTGGATACAGATTCCTGCTTCCAAATCCAATTTTATACTTAATTTCTCACAAGTGCAGATTCTTTTCGCTGCTCAAAATCATGGAATAACTTGGGGATGGTGCAGCTGAAAAAGTTGTGTCATTGGAGAAAAGCTCAGGTTTTTAATTGCCTTTCCTGTGTGGGGTTTTGGGATCCTGGAAAGCATTTTGGGTTGGTTTTTTTTTTTCCCCTTCCAGGTAATTTTAATTCTTTTTTAAGAAAGGTGGTTTTAGGAACTGACTGAGAAATTACTTGGAATGATTAATAGGATGATGGATATCAAAAATTCCCCTTTCTAACAAAAAATAAATCAGCGTTTCTCTAGGATGGGGTTTTTTCCCAGTAAAATTTACTATGTTAGTAGATTGTATTATGACTATTCCAAATGCAAACATTTTTAATCTATTTCTGCATAATTCAGTATGAAAACCAGGTTCTCTCTCCTTCTCCCCCTATAAAATGACTTCATTAAACCCTCTCCGAGTGTTGCTCCTGCTCCCGGTGTGGGACACGGGCGCGGTCGGGCTCTGTGGGGTTTTCGGCAGCCCCGGGAGCCGGGCAGTGCCCTTCCCATGCAGGTATTGATTTGTCCTTCAGCTGCTGGCAGCTCCCAGAGATCCCAGGGCCTGGGTGTTGATTATTCCCACAACGTCTCGGGAGAGGTATTGACCCGCAGCCGCTCGCTGCCGATGGCCCCGGATTTCTCACCCCGTCTCCATGGCACTCACAATGAACTGGCTGAGTGCTCCGTGGCTCTGGGAGCCAACTCAGCCTCAGAGAGAGCTTTTCCCTCTAGGAGCCACTTTGGAGATGGGTTTGTCCCCCAGTCCAAGGGGGATCCGTGCCCTGAGGTTCTGTCCCACACGGCAGCA
>VZTH01018053.1:0-24636 GCA_013397815.1 Aleadryas rufinucha
GTGACACGGACACACCCGTGTGAACACAGAGACAGGTGTCTGTGAACACACAGGCGTAACTTCCACATACGTGCACACGCATCTGCATACAACCGCCATGCGCACACACGTGCACACACACGTGAACTCACACATGCACACACACACACACTCCCACGTGCATGCATGCACAGACGTGTTCGCACGCACCTATGTGCACACACACACATGCACACAANACACATGCACACAACAGAATATGCACGCGCACACATCTGTGCACACACACACATCTGTGCACACACACACCCCATGTGCACACACACACGTACACATGTGCGCACACACGCCGTGTGTATACACACACACACACACACACACACACACTTGGGCGCACGCCGCCCCCGAGGTGTCCATCCGCTTCTCCAATGGAATCCAGCCTTCCCTGCAGGAACACTTCCGTACACCCCCTCCCCGCATTGGCTGCGCCCCCCTCCCGCCCGCCTCCTGCTGCAGAGCAGCCCATGGGGAACGGGCTGCAGCTGATTCCAGCGGTATCCCCATCCCCAGCTGGAGCATCTCCTCCCTATCCCGCCCGCACGGCCACTGTGGGGCGGATGGAGGGGACCAAGGGTGGACACGTGGTGACTCCTCTACGCCACCGTGGGGATACCTGCGTCCCACCCACGGGGCACTTTTACCCCATCCTTGGGGACACCTGCACCCCACCTTAAGGATCAGCTGGGACAAAAGGACAGACAGCAATGACGGACCGAGGCTGCGGTGAGGGTCTGAAGGGGTGGCTGTGATACCCTAACGCATCCAGGAAGGGATGTCACCCAAGGACATGGAGCCATCGGTGGCAGAGGCACACATGGGGCAGCTCCTGGCTGGGGACCATAAACCCTGCTCTGGAACTAGACTGGAGGATTAAAGGATTTAATCCCAGGATTTGCACTGGCACTTGGAGCAGGATGGGGGCATTTGGTAGTTTGGGCAGTTTTTCACCCCAATTTTGGCAGCTCATGGAGCTCCAGCGCGTGCCAGCACCAAAGCCTCTGGGGATTTTTCCTCTGGGTATCAAATGCCACAGCCCAGGATGAAGCTGTCAGATTGGGCTGGGGTAAAAGTGCTGCATTGATTTCGGATAATGAATTGCTCCTTAGCCAGACAGCAGGAATGAAAACCACAGCCCTGATGTGAGGATGACTAGGGCAGACTAGGGGGTCCCGTCTGGGGCTGTGCAAGGATGGCTGCAGGAGCCAGAGGAGCAGCTGGATTCTGCCCCAGTCCCAGCCCAGGCACAGAGGGGTCCTGACACAGGCCTCATCCTGCATCCCAGCCCAGAATCCCACTGCAGTCCCAGCCCAAGCTGGATCCTGCCCCAGGCCCAGCTTCCCCTGCTGCCAGGCTAGATGGGTCCCATCCAACACAGCTCCTGTCCAGGCATGGGGAGGTCCCAACCTGGCAGATGGGAATGGAAAGAGCATCCCAGGGTACTGGAGGATCCTGAGATTCTGGAACATTTCAGGATGGAACAGGGCACAGGGAGGGGACCAGAGCAGCTGGAGGAGCTGGAGCACTCAGGAGGTCAGTGAATCCTGGGGCATTGGAGCATTCCATGGGAGTGGAACATCCAGGGAGGGGCTGGAGCTTCCTGGGGGGTCAGAGCTACATGGCCCAAGCTGGATTCCCCCCTGAGGGTGATTTTTGGGTTCATAAGTCTTAATTGGAGCTCCCCAGTCCCCAACAAGGCCACCCACCAACCTGTCACGGGGAGGTTGACATATGAAATTTATTTAGGAAAACCAAAACCCACCAAAAAAAGAGAAATAAAGGAGGAGAAGGAGGAGGAGGAGGAGGAGAAACAGTAGGGGAAGGAGAAGGAAGAGGAAGAGGAGAAGAAGGAGGAGGAAGAGGAGAAGGAGAATAAGAAAAGCTGGAGGAGGAAAGGAAGAAAGAGAAGTCATCTCCTCCTCAGGCTCCATTGGAGTCCAGAACAACCAGTGCCGCAAGACAGAAGGACAGAAAAGCTGGAGGAGGTTTGCACACCCACACACACCTGTGCACACTCGTGGGTGAGCTGGGCTGGGTGCCAGCTGCACTCCCAGTATCCAGAGGGGTATATACAGGGGCAGGAGCTGGGAAAGCATTGACTACCTACACACACCAGCAGCAGGGGCTGGAAAAGTGGGATACAGCTGGGAAATGGGCATCCCTGTGTGCCCCCACCATGGTGTGGTACCCGGGATGCAGAACCCAAGTGCAGGACACCCCTGCATCTATTGGATGGAGAGATCCCTGCATTGTCAGACATCCCTGGATCAGCACTGGGATGCAGGGACTCTCTTTGAACAGTTGTACCTACTGGCACGTTGGTGCCAGGGCTGTGCCAGCATCTCGACAGGGATAGAGCTGCTGTTCTCTTGCAGCTTGGGGGTTTGCTGCCTTCTGGGACCATCCCTACCCCCTATGGCAGTGTGGGAAGGGGGAAAAGGGCTTAAGGGGGTCTTGGAGGAAAAGTCATGGGCCAGCAGACAGACTCGGTGACCAGGTGGGTCCCACCAGGGTTTGGGCAAAGTGTCTCACTAAAGGCATCTCCGAGTAGGTAAGGCAAAAGGAATTCAGGTCACTTCATCTGCGTGGAGCAGCTCAGCATTGCGGTGTCCCATTGCTCCTGCAGACACATGCTCCAGGTATCCCAAGAACATAGGCAAGTCATCACTTACAGACAAGCCAAGGAGAGAAGCGGCCACTGTGTAGCCCAAATCCAGGAGGGACCTGCTGTGGCACCACTTGGGATGGTGCCATGGGATACTGCAGAGGAGTGAGGATGGGGCGGCAAATGGCCCCATGTCCACTCTTGATCCCAATGCAACCAACACCAATGCCAGTAGTGCCAGAATTTTACCATGCTGCTCCCATCACCTTTCCCTGCTGTGGTGGCAGACTCATCCAGCTCCCATAAGCTGGACAATGCAGCCTGGGGACTCAGTGCACCCTAATCCCTCAAGGCTGAGCACCCACCCTCAGCCCCAGCCCCCTCTTCAACTCTGCCCCAGCAGGACGAGCTGCTCACCGCAGTTCCCCTGCTCATGGGTGTTTCAAGTGTCTTTGGTTGGGGTAACAGAGCCCTGGGTCACACACAGCTGGTCCAACCCTGGAGGCAGGTGGAGCCCCTGGGACTGAGGGGGTCCATATGGGTTGGGTTGTGGGACTGGAGAGACCACAGGAAGGCCAACGGGGTCCATGCACAGTGGTCTGTAGGACAGGAGGAACCAGAGGAGAGCATCGGGGTCCACCCATGGTGGTCTGCAGGACCAGAAAAACCACAGGAGGTTGGTGGGGTGCATGCATGGCAGTCAGGATGAGAAGGGAGTGGTGGGAGACCACCAGGATCCATGCATGACCAGATCAACCATGGCAGACCAACAGCATCCATGCATGGTGCCAAGTAGGACCAGAGGGACCACAGGAAAATGGCAGGGTCCATGCATGGTGGTCTGCAGGACCACAGGGATCCCAAAATGTTGGCAGGATCTGTGCACAGAGGTTGGTATGGCAGGAGGTGTGAAGCCACTGTGAGCTAGGGATGTTCACAACATGGTCACCAGGGAAGCTGCTTGCAGTGAGGAGGCTCCCCGGTGGACACCTCAGAGGAACACCTACGTAGTGGGGACATGGCAAGGATACAAATGGGATACAGATGGACCCCCTGTGGAGCACAGCCTCCCCTGTGCATGCAAACCAGCAGCAGGACCCCCCAGCCTTGGCACGTGTGTAGCCCTTGCAGGGGACGTGGTTGTGTGGTTGTGTGGGACTGGGCTGTGTGAGAGATACGAGCCCTTCCATGGGTGAGTGGGTCCAGAGGTCCTAGGGAGGTGGGGCTTTTAGCCAACAGATGCTCAGCAGCTGCTGGGAAGAGGCTGGAGCTAGTTCTCTAGTGTGGAACCCAGCGGGGATGCAGGCACATCCCCATGGCCATGGCCATCCCACTCTGGTGTCTCTTCCCTCCTCCAGCTGGAGCCAACCTTCTTCCGTGGACCTGATCCGTGGTCCATGGCAATGCCCCCCATACGCTCTACAGCCACACCACAGCTCTCCCACTGCCCCTTGCCATCCTGCCCCCCACCATCCCCCTCTGTCCTGCTGACCCATGCACATCCATGTCATGGTAACCTACCCCTCTAGGGGTGCTTCCACCAAGGACATCATTCCTATTGTCACCCCAAGGGGACAGGACCTGCAGTCTTAAGGCAGCTTAAAGCACATCCATCCCCCAGCCCCACTGTGTCCCTTGGTGCTCCCAGCCACAAAGGCAGTGTCCCAGGGACCACTGGGCAGACAGGACACCTGAACACCTGCCCCAGAGGGAGGAGACAGTCACCCAGTGGTGGGGAAGGAGCGGTGGTGGGTGCTGGCAGCACACAGCCCTTGCCGTGGTAGTCCAGAGTCACTGATATCCCCCCAAACCTCCTCCCCACAGGCTGGGGGATGAGGCTTGGGGATGCTCCCGGCCCAGCCGTGGCTGTGCCCCCCCATCGCCTCTGTCACTCTGCCCCAGCCTCAGGGGGCTGCCCCGCCTCGGGTTCCAGGCAGCCATTGAGCTGGGGGTCAGGGACCTGTGGGTCATATTCCTCATCCAGAAAGTCCAGGGAGTTGTTACTGGGCAACCCCCGGATGGTGAATTTGTGGGAGACCTTGGTCCACTGCTCCCGGTTGCTGGCCACCCGCTCGTAGAGCTCTGCTGCCTTGGGGAAGAGGTCCTGCAGCAATCTGGACAGAAGGAACCAGAGGAGAGTGGGGGATGCACTCCATCAGCACAGGGCTGCACCCCCTTACTTCAATGCAACCCCCTTAGTTGAGTGCAACCCTATCCCCACAGCTTGGAATCCCCCCAACATCTGCAAGATTCCCCACACAGCACCCCCATCCCACCCTAATGGAGGTGGGGATGGCAGGGGGTCTTCCCCACCCCAGCACCAACACTGGGGCTCACTTGTAGATGGGCATAGCAATGTGCTCCATGAAGCTGATCTGCAGCTCGGGGATGTAGGCTTTCTCCCGGTCCATCATCTCCAGCGGGCTGTTCCCCATGGCTTTCTCCTGCATGGACGACGAGGGGGGTCAGTGCCAGTGGCACTTCCTCCCATTCCCAGGCAAGACCTCTCTGCTCGCTGCCCATGCCCCCCATCCCATCGGTGCCTGCCAGGAGCATTGGCCAAGCCCAACCCTGCCAGGTGGCACCTACCAGGTCACCCTGGGAGAAGAACTCCTTGTAGATCAGCTCCTGCAAGAGACAGGCGTCAGCACAGGGGGTGCAGCCTGGGATGATCCCCTATCCCCCCTGCCCTCCAGACCCCTCCCCATGGCTCTGAATCAAGCAGGGACATGGTCCTGGCATGGAAGGACTGCTGCATGGTCCAGGGTCCTGCATGGAGGGACCTCCTCCATGAGGGGCAGGTGTGTCCCTAGTGCCTGGGGACATGCAGGTAGCCTGGGCAGGTTGTGAGGTGGCATTCACGGGGTTTAGCTCCATGGTGTGGCACTCACTGCAATCTTCCTGGTGGTCTTCCAGCCCTTGGTCTGGTCAGAGAGGTCACAGGAGGTCATGAGCAAGCAGAGCAGCAGGCTGCGGTGCTGCTTGTTCTTGGGGTCATATCCCACTGTGGGCAGAGTGTGGGGCAGGGGTTGGGATGGGGAGCTCAGGACAGAGAACTATGGACAGAGCTCCATAGTTCCCATCATGCCACACATGAGGACTGGGGACAGCCAGGACCTGCTGTGTCACGTCCCAGCCCTTATCACACCCAACATAAGAACCGCCTGTGCCACCTCCCAGCCTTGGTGGGATGAGTTCCTACCACCCTTCAAATCCCAATCCCAATCTCCATCGCAGGAGCTTCACCTTCTGCCATCTTCTGGAGATCCTTGAAGATACGGAGGTGGTGGGCCAGGTCAGTGGCCAAGATGATGTCCCTCATCAAGTCCAGCATGCGCTGGTAGTCCTGTGGGCAAGGCAGCTGCCATGACCAGCTCTGTGCTCCTGCCAGCTCCCACATCCCCTAGGATCCAGGGATGGGGAGCAGGGGGTCTGGAGAGGACGCAGGGGCTCAGCATGGGCAGGGGGTGGCTTGAGAGGGCTGTTAAGGTGGGAGGCTCACCTTTCGGGAGAAGTGGTCAAAGATGTTGCAGCCTTGGCTGTTGAGGATAGCAATGGCTTGGGCAAAGTGATGCCTCTGTGGGAGAAGCCAGAAATGTGAAAGCAGACAGGGAGCAGGCAGGGATGCTGCCACGCAGCCAGAACCCAGGAGAGATGGGCAGTGAGAGATTTGGGGGATCTTACCTCCATGACAGAGCCCTCTGAACTGTAGAGCGCAGCCAGGACTGATTTCTGTAAGGTAGAGCAGCCAGAATGATGGGGCTATGGGGCTGAAGACCCCCACAGCTCTGTCCCTGTCCCCATACCTCCCCCTTCTCCCTTGCCCATCCCAGCTCTGGGCTCGGCTCACCGAGGCCACCTGGAAGGAGTTATTGGTGCCTCTGTGGTCCAGGTCGTGGCACATGCAGGAGATGAAGAGGGCAAAGATCTCGATGTCTCTGGGGAGGGGGAGGAGGGAAACTGAGGCAGGCAGGAGAGCAGGGAGCACCCCAGCCAGGCCAGGGGATGGAGAACAGGGACAGGGATAGCACCTGGCCTTACTCCAGGTAGTTAACGAGCTCCAGGTTCTTGTAGAGCAGGTAGCAGAAGTGGGAGACAGAGAAGGCATGCATCCAGTTGTGGTAGGGAGGGTCACGGTATCCCTTCTTCACCATCAGGCAGAACCTGGACGGGGGGGCAAAGCCATGCAGGGAGGTCTCACCCCACAGGGACCTCCACCTGGCCAGGTGTCCACCAGGCAGGCACAGGCATGAGGATGGGGATGAAGATGAGGATGGGGTGCGGAAGGGTTGGGGATGAGCAAGGCAAGAGGGATCGGGACAGGGAAGGTGGATGGTCATCTGGATGGGGATAGAGATAGGGACACAGATGAGGATATGGACAGGGGATAGAGAAGGTGGACAATGATGAGGATGTGGATGGGGACAGGGACAGGGATGTGGATGTGGACAGGGATGAGGAAGGAGATGGGAAGGGATGGGGAAGAGGAAGGGAATGGGGAAGGTGGATGGTGATGTAGATGGGGATGGAGATGAGGATGAGGACAGGGATGGTGGACAGGGATGGGGACTCACCTGGTGAGCGTCTGACGGTCCATCTTGTAGTTGTTGATGAAATTCATGTCCTGCAGCATGCTCAGGATGGCCTGCAGAGGGGACAGAGTGGGTGGCAGGGAGTGACAGTGCCCAGTAAGGTCCCCCGTGAGACACCCCTGCCCCTGCCCAGCAGGAAGATGCTCAGGGGTGCAGCCACATCCCTTCACCCCAACACCCCAGCACCCTGGCACTGGGGTATATGACTGACCAAGGCCAGGCAGGGGATAGTGGCAGTTGTCCACTGCTGTTGAGGGTTGTCCCCGTGGTCCTCACCATGGAGGTGTCATCCTCGGGCAGTGAGCGTGGCGTGTAGGTGAAGCTGGCAAAGTTGGGGTCAATGGTGGACACAGGCTGGATGCCTTCGCTCAGCAGTTTGGTGTACTCATCATCCGACACCTGCAGGAGCCATAGCCAGTGGCCCACACTGTGACCAGGTCCGCAGGTGTCCCAAAGGCCACATGAACCACAGTGAGAGCAGAGAGCCCTGGGGTATCACCACCACCCAACTGTGCGACCACTCTGGGGTAAAGTGTGGGTGCACCATGCTGGCAGTGGGGGTCCCATCCCTGTCCCCATCCCTGTCCCTGTCCTCATGCTACCTCACCTTCATGTGGTACATCATCATCTCGTTGGCCAGGTGGCTTCGGTACTGTGCCTCATTCACCTTCTTGTACAGCAGGGACTGTGGGGCAGGATCAGGGTATGGGAGTGCTGGGGGTGGGCAGACACTCTCCAGCACCCCCAAGCCCACCCTGGCACCACAGCACATCCTTGTGCCTGTGAATTCCCTTCCCATCCTATGGCCACCACCACTCGTCCCCAAGGAATGGGGACCCCCCACACACATCCCCCCATCCCCATTCCTCTGTGCTGTGGCAGAGCTGAGACCCCACCTTGTGTGTGACCCCCTCCAAGTGGAGGACCCCCCAGCACATACATGGGCGATGCTGATGCCGCAGTAGATGGAGAAGGCAGTGGCCAGGTCCTCGTCGAACTTGCTGAACCAAGGGCCATTGATCTTGTTGACCAGCTCTGCCACCCCAATGACCTCTGGAGCAGAGGGGGGACAGCAGGGGTATCAGGCCCTTGTGTTGGGGACAGGGTCGTGTCTGTGTGCTGGGGACAGCACTGTGTCCATGGGCTTAGGACAGGGTTGTGCCCAAGTAGCAGGGACAGTGCTGTGGGTTGGGGACAGGATGACACCCACATTCTAGGGACAGCGCTGTGCCCAGGGGCTGGGACAGGCTCATGCCCAGGGACAGTATTGTGCTCATGTGTTGGCAGACATGACCATGCCCAGATGCAGGGTACATGATCATGCCCATGTGCTCAAGGACAGTGCTGTGCCCATGGGCTAGGACAGAATCATGGCCATGGGCTGGAGGACAATGCTGAGTGTCTGTGGGGGACAGGATCATACCCAAGGACCATGCTAAGCCCATGGGTTAGGACAAGATCATGTCCGTTTTCTGGGGTCAGTGCTGTGTTTGTCTGCGGGGGGACAGGATCACACCCAGGAACTGTGCCCTTGTGCCAGGAGACAGCACTGAGCCCAAGGGCTGGGACAGGACCATGCCCACATTCATGGGACAGAATGGCACCCTGATGCTGGGGACAGGATTGTGACCATGAGATTGGGACAGGGTCATGCCCAGGTGCTGGGGCCATGCTCTGCCTACTGGCTGGGGACAGAATGGTGACCATGGGCTAGGGACAGAACAGTGCCTATGGGCTGGGGACAGAACGGTGTTCACATGCTGGGGACAGTGCTGTGCCCACAGACTGAGCCAGGACTGTGCCCCTGTGCTTGAACAAGATTCATGCCAACAGGCTACGGATGATGCTGTGCCTGTGCCTGCATGCTGGGGACAGTGTCATGTGCACACGATGGGTGACCAAACCACCATGTGCTGTCTGAGGCACCTGCTGGGCCAGACCTGTGCCCCCCTCTTCCCAGTGTGCCCCCCTCACCCCCTCACCCTGGCTCTCATTCTTGATGGGGAAGCAAAGGATGTTGCGGGTGCGGAAGCCGGTGCTGTCATCCACCCCGCGGTAGAAGAGCGGGTGTGAGTAGGCGTCCTTGATGTTCAGGATCTTGCCGGTGGTGGCCACGTGCCCGGCGATGCCCTGGTCTGCCGGGATGCGGATCTCGTAGCTCTGCGGGCAGGGGAAGAGGATGACCAGCAAGGCCTGGGGAGAGGGACACAACCCCAGGCCCCCCAACTCCATCCTGTGCTCACCTCGTCGTCCACCACTCCACCATCGAACACCTTGGCCACCAGCTCGTGGCTGAGCCGGTCCAGCAGGAACACAGAGCATCTGCAAGACACACCGCTGTCATTCTCACCCGCAGGGGAGCTCCGTGTCCCCCCCGTGCCCTCTCACCCACGTGCCCCACCACCACCACTCACATCTCAGCATTGCTGAGGTTCCGGGCCTCTGTAATGATCTCCTGCAGCAGGACAGAGACATCATCTGCAGGGGAAACAGTGAAGGGTCAGGGACCCCCAGCCAGGCAGCACTGCTCCCTCATCCCCCACTCATGCAATGAAAGAGGGGGGGCTTTAGCTCAGGGCCCCGGCAAGAAGTCTGGGGGGCACAGAGGGATGGGGGCTGTGTGGAGCATGTGCACGTGTGAGCAGCACATACGTGTGTGCAGCAGTGCACACACGCAGCTGCACGTGTGCACACGTGTTTCTAAGAGCTCTGTGGTCACGCCACATGCATGCATGCAGCCATGCAGCACGAGTGCATGCCAGGTTCTGTGCCAGCTCATATCACCCTTCTGTGACCTGTGGAAACCATGTTTTTACTAGAAAATGGACATATTGTGAACCAGCCATCGAGCACGTACATAAAGGGAAGAAATGATGGGGAAAATGTCAGAAAGGAACAAGCAGCATTGGGGAGGATGTGAACAAAGAAAAAATGCATGCCAGGTTCTGTGCCAGCTCATATCACCCTTCTGTGACCATTCCCCAACAAGGGGACAAGGTTCTCCCTGGCTGGGAAAAGAGACCCCAGTGCCACCACCCTCTGGGGCTGGGGGCAGGCGGGTGGTCATTCATTCCCCATTCCAGTCCCTCACCATGGGTGCTCTCCCATGCACCTACCCAAGTGGGTGAAGAGGTTCTTGGCCACCTGCAGCAGGGCCTGAGGGGACAGAGAGGATACCATCAGTGACTAGTGCAAGATGAGGCACACACACGCATGTGACATGGCCCTGTACATGCTCACCTGGCACTCGCACTTGAGCTTCTGCTCCTTCTGGAAGGCCAGGGTGCTAGTGAGCACCGTGGAGGTGTAGCAGAAGCAGTGCTGGATCTTGTGCTCATCCGTGTCTGTGTAGCTGGCGGGGGCACACCTCAGTTCTCTGTCTCCATTGGTTCCCCCCCTTTCTCCACAGCGACAATGCTCCAGCACCCCAAAAAGTGAGGGGGTGCAGCCCCACAGAGAGTCCCAGCCAAAATGCTGCTCACCTCTCCCCACTCAGTTTGTTGAAGGCGCAGGCCAGTGCCACCACCTGGGAGGTGGCCCGGCTAATGACAGGGACACAGAGCATGGAGGTGACCTCACAGCCCAACATGTTGCTCAGCTGCTTGTGCTCCTCCTGCAGGGAGAGGCGAGGTGAGGCTGGAACCAGCATCCCTGGCTTCCCCAGGAAGCCCCATGGGACACTAGGGTGACACCCATGTCCCCAGCTGTGGGAGGGGCACAGCTGGTACCCACCTCGCTGATATCCTTCAAGGTGATGGGCTTCTTATCCTCCACCACCTGCCCCAGGCGCCCAAAGGTAAGCTGCAGGGAGAGGGGACATGTTAGCATGTGGCACCCGTTGCCCACCCCCCTGACCTCCCAACCCCTCACCACTCCCCCCTGCTCACTGAAAAGCTGATTTCCTCATCCAGGACACGGTCTCCCACCACCTGGAAGAGATGGGGAGAAGGGGGTGCCCTTGAGGATGACACCGTGTCAGGGGGTGTCATGTAAGCCTCTGTGGGGGTCAGGGTTGGGGGACTGGCCCAGTGGCACCTACCTGGCAGAAGAGCTGGTGGTTGTCCTCAGAGACAAGCAGGAGGCAGCAGCACAGAGACTGAGTCTCCTGCTTCAGCTGGGGAGTAAAGGGAGGGTCAGCACCCCAGCCTGCCCCAAGCACTCCCCAGGCAGGATCTAGCCCCTCCTATGCCTCCCTGTGCCCAGGGCACCCACACATGCCACAGGGAACCAGATGCCCTTCCCCAGAACCTTCTCCCTGTGACTGAGCAGGTTCACTCTGGAGACTACTGATGGCAAGGGCAAGGCTGTTCACTCTGGACACTACTGAGGGTCATACTGAGGTACAGAATGATAGAGAGCAGGAGAGAAGCCTGTATGTTCTCTCACAGAGTTTTTGTGGTGAGGGTGGCACTGTTAACTCTGGAGATTATTGATGGTTATTACAAGGCTGCTCACTCTGGTTACTACTGATGACTGCACAGCTGATGCCTGAGGCTTTTCTCAGCTTTGGGGAATTTTCTTGTTTTGAAATAAAACAGGGCTCCCTGGTGTGTCCTGGGGCTGGGGGCAGATGGGGCTGGTGGAGCAACTACTCACGTAGTTGATGACCTTGAGCTGCAGCGAGGCGGCATCCAGGTCATACAGCTCACCTGTACGGGGGTCACAGTGCTGTGAGGGGCTGAGCATGGTTTCACCCTGTCCACACCCACCACCCTTCCCATTGTCCCTCCACTCACCACAGAGCTGTAGGATCTTGCAGTCCAGGTCACTATAGCTGCTGTCAGGTGCCTTCTCCGGCTTGGCCAGAGAGGTCTGGGAGGAGCTGGTGGAGAGGCTGACCTGGGGCCAGGGCTGCAACTTCTGCAGTGCTTGCAGGCGTCGGAATGCCACCAGGGCCTGCAAGGTGGGGCAGAAGGGACGAGGAACAGCAGGGCTTGGGGAAAGGGTGATAGGTCTCCAGGTGACAGGTCCCACAGTTCAGAAGGAGTCACTCACATGTCTCTCTAACGCACGCAGGTTCTGCTCATCTGAGTCACTCAGCTGGCCACAGTGTACCTGGAGCAGGAGTGATGTTAGGACCCCCATGTCCAGGCCCTCTCCCTGTCCCCAGAGCCGTGCCCATGTTCCCACACTCACCAGGATGACGCATACCACGGCCCCACTGTTCTTGTCCACCAGCGGGATGATGAGCACTGCAAGTGAGAGAGTGTCGGTCCCAGGTGGGCCCCAGGGGCAGCCCGGAGCTGTGGAACTCAGCTCTTGGGGTGTGTGTCCCTATTGTCCTGATGTGTCATGACCCACCCAGCCAGCCATCTATCCATCTTTTCATCCATCCATTATCCATCTGCCCACCTCCATGCTTACTTGTCCCTGAGAACAGCCCTCAGTCCCAGTGCCCACCTGTCTCTCATGTCTCCATCCTGCTTCCACCGACCTGTCTGTGCATCCATCACTCACCCACATGCTGTTGTTTCAGCCACTGCCTCTGACCATCCATGGACCATCCATGCATGCATGCATCCATCCATCCATCCACCAACCCATTTATCTATCCATCCTTCCACCCATCCATCTTCTCACACCTCCATCCCCCTTCCCATCGCTCCACCTACCTACCACCCAGCCCTATGCCCATACCCCCATATATGTCCCCCAAGACCACCCTTCCCACAGCTCCCACCTTGTGTGCCAGGGGCCAGGGGTGCTGCCAGGGGTCCCAGGTGCCGGCCAGGGAGCTCGGCAGGGAGCAGCCCCCCACATTCCAGCCGCTTCTGCTTCTGCACAGCATCCCTGTGGGGACAGGGATACTTTGAGCACCCCTCGGGGAGGGCAGCTGGGAAGGAAAACCCCCAGGAAGGGGCAACCCCCTGGGCAGGATGAGGATGGTCCAAGGACAGGCTCAAGGACTGTGCAGCACATGTGTCCCTGCACAGGCAGAGCCCCTGTGCACACGTGTGTCCCTGTACATACACATAGCCCCTGTGCACGTGTGCACATCCAGGATGAAGATGAGGATGGGAAGGGGATGGGCACAAGGATGGAGATGGAACGAGGATGGTGATGGGGAGAGGGATGGGAACCCTCCTGCCTTCCATGTACACGCCTGTTCATGCCCACCAGCCAAGCCACACGCGTGTGCCCACGCCCAGGGCTGGGGAGGCGGCCGAGCTCACCTGAGCTTCCCATTGGGCGGCAGCTCATGGGGGGGGTCGTCGCAGAGCAGCCGCGTGTCCCCATCCAGCAGGTAGATATAGACGTGCTCCTGGGGGAGGGGGAGGCACAGGCATGTGTGAGTGCAAACATGCGTGCACAGCCACACGTGTGCACGAGCACCTGTGCACACCCACGTTTGCACACGCACACACTCACAAACACACCCCTGCGCACACACAGAGCCATGCACGGGTGTGCACCGTCACCTGTACAAGTGTGCACCACGCACACCCACCTGTGCCCTGTCCTGTCCCTATGGTGTCCGGGGGGCCCCATGGAATGGTGCTGGCACAATGCCCAGCCACCACCAGCACCAGGGCCACCAGGATCAGGGCCGCCAGCACCCCCAGGGTCACCAGCACCCCGGTGGTGTCAGGTGGCCCATACAGGGGGAGAACTCTGCAGTGGGCTGGGGATAAGGAGACCCCACTCCAGGCTGAACCCCAGCATCAACCAGCAGAGAATCCACCCTCTAGTCCCTCCCGGCCTCCCCCCAACCCAGGGGGTCTCAGCAACCCCACAACCCCCACCCACCCAGGAGGATGCTCTGCTCCCCATTCCTCCCAGCCCCCCAGGGGATGCAGATGCACCCCCACCTACCACAGCAGGCAGCAGGGTGACAAGGGCATGGCGGAGGGCGTCACGCAGGGTGGTGGCATCAAGCACAGCACCCAGGCTCAGCAGAGCATCCTGCAGAGCGAGAAGAGCAGAGCAGGGGATCACTGGGGGCCAATACCATGGGGAGGGGCACTGTGGCACCCACCCTCCCTTACCCCTGCCACAGCACGGGTCCTCCTGCCCCCAGAACCCTTGCAGTGGCTTCCAGTCTGCCTGGTGCCTTTTTTGGGGTCAAACCCTCCTGCTTTCGTCAATGTCCATCATGCGGGGAGGTGGGAGGTCCCCAAAAAGGGAGAGGAGGCTTTGGCACTGAGCCACACTGCCCTCAGTGCTAGCCATGCCATAAAGCACCAATGGGAAGAGAAATGGGACAAGGAGATGGATAAAAGCTCATCTGCAGATTACAACCCCATGGAGGGACAGAGGTGTTGGGACGGACACACGGAAAAGCTGGGGAACACAGTGGGCTCTGTGGTGCAACCCTCCCAGCTCTGCTCCTGCCTCCAGCCCTTGTCTGGGAGATTGGGATAAGGATGATGTTATGATGGAAACAGTAGATGCTCCGAATCAGACACTGGATGATTCAGCACTGGGATTTGCTCTTCCTCTGGTCCCAGCTTTGCCCGGTGGCTCCAGGCTCCATTCCTGATGACCAGACCTGGGGACCGTCATGCATCCCATGACCCCATCCAGGACAGCAGCCCCATGCAGGGCCCTGCCACCCACCCACCCTGGGAGCATACTCGGCCATGGGGCCAGATCCAAGGGGCACTGAGAGCGTGGCTGGCGGTGAGGGTGCTTCCAGCTGAAGACATCGGCACTGGATGTTATTCCAACAGGGCCGCATCTCCAGTCACTTACTCACACTGGAGACACATGCACTGTAGAATACAGCCAGGCCTCAGCCAGGTGGCTGTCCTGCCATCCCTCTATCCCACCGGATCCTCCACAGTGGCCTCCTGGGGCAGGGGAAGATGGGGCAGAGCCTGAACGGGTCCCTTGGGTCTGCTTGGGGCATCAAATGCTGGTGGCATTCTTGGTGTGAGGACAGTCAGGTGGCATCTGTACATGGGTGGTGGCTTTAATAGGGCTGGGAGTATGGGTCCATCCCTGAAACAGTGAGGGGAAAGCTGCAGGAGCTAAAGGAAGATACTCCCAAGACAAGGAAACAGCAGCACAAGCTGGCAGGACGGTTTGCAGCCTAGGAAGAAGGTAGGGAGAGTGAGGGTGGGCTGGAAAGGACATCACACTCATTCCACTTATCCCACTCATCCCACTAAACTGCTTCTTCCACTCATCCTGCTCATCCCACTCAGCCTATTCACTATATTAATCCAGTTCATCCAACTCATCCCATTTGATGGCTCATCCCACTCAGCTGCTTGTCCCACTCATCCTGCACATCCCACTCATCCCACTCACCCTACTTGTTCCATTCATCCAGCTCAGCCCACTCATCCCACTCAATGGCTTGTCCCACTCCTTCCACTTGTCCCACTCATCCTGCATATCCCACTTGCTCATCCCACTAATTCCATTTGTCCCACTCGTCCCACTCCCAGTCCAGATCCTCCAACCCAGAGCAGAGGTTTACCCCAACACCCTCACCCCCTGTCACCCTGTGTCACTCAGCCCTGGGGATGCTGCAGATCCATTCTGGGGGCTCTGCTGGGACACAGCCTGGGCCCAGAGCCAGCACAGCCAGAGCCACCACCACAGCCACATCCCAGTTATTGCCATGAATAGCCTTTCCATTTCCTGTGGAGTCCCCAGTGTCCTACTCCCAGCAATCCACACCATCCAGGCACTACCCCAGTTTGGGTGGGGGCTCCTCCAGATCCATTTCTACTCCACAGATGTTGGGGTGTTTGGATGAGGCTGCATTGGCACATGCATCCCCAGCACCAGTGGAGAGATGAAACCATCAGCCACCCCATGCCTGTCACCAGGAATGTCACTGGGATCCACCAAGCCAGACTCACACAGCCCTGTACCTGCACCCAGTGGGGCAGGGGACCAAAACTCTCCCAGGAAGAGCTCCCAGCACCTGCTCTGCATCCCAGCTTCCATGGAGGGCAGAGCTATGGTAACACTTCCCAAGTGGGCACAGTGGGTTAATTAACTTCACTAAAACAGGAGGAAGCACTGAGGGATTGCAATTCCCAGCTCCTGGAGCAGAGTCCAACACCCTCATCCCAGGTGCTGCACACCCAGCAGTGTTTTGAAATGGAGGGAGCATGCCATCCGGAGATGGGCATGGAGAGAAGGCTTTGGGGACAGATCCAAGGACAGGGTGTGGGCAGGGGACACAGCATGGCATCACTGACAGCCCCAGGAGCTGAGGATGCTGCTCCTGCAGAGCAGGTGAACAGCACCCTGTCCCTGTCCTGTCCCTATGGTGCATACACGTGGCCCCGTGGGACCCCCACCCGGGGACTGCTGTCACCTTTTCTCTGGCCTGAGAGGACAGGGATATTGGTCTCACCCTGCTGGACTCCTGAGCTGACAGGGTGACCCATGCCACCTCAATGCTGGCAGGAATTTTGCCAGCTGCCCTTGGCCAGCATCCCATGGTGCGGTGATACACCAGAGCCGTATCTGCCTCAATATTCCCACTGGAGCTGGTGGAAGATTAATGACACCATTCATCTCCTTAGAGTAAGGATTTGTCTCTGCTCCAACACGGACCCCCTCCCACTCTAGCAAAGCCAAATCCTGCCACAGGCCAGCCTCCAGAGCACTGTCTGCTCTCTCCCTCATGGAAAATGGCCCTTTTTTTTTCCCTGCTGTTTTCCCCTCTTTTTCCCTTTGGATAGCTGCAGCAGCATCCTGTCCCCAGACATGTTGTGGTGAGGTCCCCCAGCACAGGCTCCCCAGCCCCCATCCCAGGCTTCCACAGATCCTGCTGGGATGTAAAAGCAGCTTTTTCCACCAGAGGGAATTCACCAGCAGTGAAAACGTGACTTTTTTCAAGAGGATCAGCCACGTCTGTCCCCTGCCTCCCCCCCACCAGCTTTGGCAGCTTGGTTTGTCCCCCCGGCACCCTCAGCTTCTCTGGATGTTTATGAAAGAGAAATCCCATCCTGGCCAGCTTCCTCTCCAGAAAGGTTCATTTTACACCTGCCATGTGGAGGGTGGGGGCCTGGAGGGGGAGGACACTGACCTCACAGAGTCTCAGGTCTCTGAGCCTGCACCCCTTCTCCTGGCCTTGTTCCTGGGAGATGAATGGAGTCCCCCCTAGAGTGAGGAGGAGCCCCCTGGCAGCAGGCAGAGGCTGGATCCAGTGCAGTGAAGCACCCACTGGGATGCTCAGCCCTGTTGAGGATACCTGGAACTTGGGGTCTCTCTCTGGGTGGGGACACACCTGGGCACTTGGCAAGTAGAGTTTGCATGAGGCAGAGCTCAAAACCAGGACCTGCCACCCACTGGATTCCTCTTTAACCATGGGAAAACAGGCACAGAGAGGCAGGCAGCAATACCTGGTGCCTGGGAGCATCCTGCTCCCGGAGGAGTGCTGAGCAGGGCTGCAGGACCCCCACCCTGCCTTGCAAGGGGATGCTGGGCTGGGGAGGCCCCAGATGGATCTTGCCGTCTCTGCCAGAGCACCCATGGGTGCTGATTCTGCAGGGGGATGCTGGCAGCAGCCCAGGCTTCTGTGGCAGACTCCTGCCACAACCCTCCCCAAGGAACCTCGAGGAAATGAATCATCTCCCTGCCGAGCTTCCATTCCAGCTTTGCTGTAAAAATTCCAAGTAAATTATCTGCCAGAGGTGACCCCTTGAGCTTGAGGCATCCATGACACAGTGAGCCCTCAGAGCTCACTCAGCTCCTGCCCTCCAATGGGATTTTATCCATCTGGGAACGCAAGGAAAATGAGCCCAATTAATTTCGGCAGTGGATTACTCTATTAGCCCCTGCCTGAGCAATCACTTTTGGGATGGAGCTGGACATCGCTCTGTCTGGACAACTTCATCCCCAGTTGTGGGCCCCAAATCAAATTAGAGCATCCAAGATGCTGAGTGCGCAGCTCTCGGTGCCTGCGGGCAGCACATCCCAGTACCCACATGCCAGGCAGATGCTTCCCAATGGATTTTCCAGGCTCAGGTTGCAAAGGGATTGGGATGCTTGGGAGTGCAGAACACAAGGAGGGATCTGGGGCAGAGCAAAGGACCCCCCTGCAGCCTGTCTCACCAGCACCTATATCTCTCACAGGGGGATTACAGACTTCAAGGACAGAGGAGCTGCTCCCCAGGGAATTCCCTACAGAGCAGAGCCCTGGACGAGGAGGGTGACCTTGTGGTCACCTCATTGCAAGGCTGAGAGCCGGGGCTGGGGGCTTAGCGCTCCCTCCCACTGTGGACTCTTCAGATAGGACGCATTTTTAGCCACCAGCCTCTGGATCTTGTTACATCTGATGGGTGAAAAGCAAAATCTCATTTGGATTCCTGGGAGGCAGCCTACCTCACAGCCCCTCACCGCTCCCTGTGTCCCACCCACAGGGTGCCTGGGTATCTGTCCCTGTCCAAGGGTTCCCTGCCTGCCCCAACCCTGCAGGCAGAGACACCCACCCCCTCTCCCATGCCCCAGCTCTGCCTTTTCCTAGCCCTTTCCCCTTTCCGGGGAACGTGATGGGGAAACTTCCTCCCCTCCTGCCTCCCCTTCAAGGAGGAAGATGCTGCTCCAGGACCCCCTTTTGCCCCCACCCATCACACCCAGAGTTGTTTCCAAGTGTGTGGGGACAGATGTCCCTGCCTTTGTCACCTCTCCAACGCGTGGCTGCAGGGTGAGAGCACCACGGGGAGCAGCTGATCCCCCAAGGCCCCCCAGGCTGAGCCACAGCTGCCGGCAAACACCCAGCCTGCGCCCGCGCCGCCCTGCCCAAGCATTTGCTGAGCAATCTGCCGGCGTTAAAAATATCCCAAAATATCCCTGAGCCGTGATTCATCCTGCTCTCCCACCTCCGGCAATGCTGAGCCCCCCCAGCCCCACTCCCCTCCTGGGGGGCTGCTCCCCCCTGGCTGCTCGGCCTTGTGCTCCGGCCGTGGTGCTTAAATATAGCCGAGCTCTGGCTGTGTGTTGGCAACGCGGGGCTGACAACAAGTGGGCAGGGCCAGGCAGGGCCAGGCAGGAGATCACCAGCTTCTGACACTGGGGTGTGAGGGGGGAAACTGAGCGACAGAGCAGGGAAGCGACTCCTGAAGGCAGCAGGTTACAGCTTCGCTGTCACCAGCAGTACTGTGGGCAGAGTGACACTGCTAAAACCCTGTCACCCTGTTCCTGTCCCCCGCACTGCTCCTTCCCCCAGGCCCAAAGCCATTCCCATTTCCCAGGGAATCCTCTCCATAGAGTTGGGGAAATAGAGGCAGCATCCCTGTTCCCACCCCCACAGGAGCATCCCTGATACCCTTCAGCTCTGCCACAGGCTGAGTGACACTGACACCCCATTACCCTGTCCCTGTCACCCCCCACACTGCTCCTGGCTCTTTCCCTCTGCCCCACAGCCCAATTCCCCAGGGAATTCTCTCTGTAGGGGTGAGAAAACAGAGGAAGTATCCCTAATCCCCCAAAGCATCACCACTGATAACCCTCCAGCAATGTCCCTGGAGCAAGGTCCAGGGCAACAGAGAGATGGATGGAGGGTAGAGCTGGCAGCTCTGCCCAACTCCAGCTGGGAAGCCATCCATCCATTTCCTCCCAGCACCGCTCTCAGTCCCAAATTACATTGCTTTAATCTAATCAGGCAGCAACAACCTGTAACACGGTAGCTCCTTAATTACCTCATCTTTTCCAGGAGGATAATGAGGGCAAATGGGAAGGAAACACTTCTGGGATATCTCTTGTCTCCTCATGGTCATCTGCCTGGGGTTCTGTTGCAACGTATGGATGGGAAGCTGGAGTGCAGGACTCCATCATGGAGCCACCCTGATACCCAGCAATCCAGGCTGAGGCTTCCAAGGGCTGGAGAATGCAAATGTGTGGAATCAGCCATCCCAAAAAAGCATGTAAGGAGCCCTGCATACCTGTGCCTACCTCAGTTTTCCTTTCTGTGGAGATTCCTTACCTCAGTTTCCCCACCTGCAAAGGGACGTGGTTGTGCAAGATCTGCTTAGGATGGCACTGGAATTTGGCCCAGGTGAAATGAGCCATGCTGAGCCCAGTGTCTCCCCAGAGCTCAGTGCATCCCTCACCCCATCCTCCTCCTCCTCACCCATACATCAGCCTCGCTGGAGCCTGGCATGCTCACACTGCACAGGGCATTTGCACAGACCCTTTGCACATAGAGTTCCTCCAGCCTGGAACCAAGCAGATGGCACTCTCTCCTGAGGACCCCGCACATTCTGAGTAGGATGTTTTGCTGAACCAAGCAAATTTCCCAACCTCTGGCAGCTCACAAGCCCTTGGGGTGCTCCTAGTCTGTCCCCCCGCATCCTGGCCTGGCCTCCTGGGGCCAAGAGAACAGGGCTGGAGTCAAGGTTGCTTCCTGTTGATGTCCCTTTGTCAGGCAGGACAAATCGGGACAGCAGCCACACTCCTCAAGGATTTCCGTCCCCAGAACATCGTGGCCTTCTTGGAACACCCGGCTCGGCCACTAGCCTAATGATCTGTCACTAATTTGTCACTAATTAGTTCACTGTTCTAAGAAAGAAAGCGGTGAGGGCTGGGGGTCTCACTGTCACTTGTCTCTAAGCCATGTCATAGTGGGGGACATGGACCCTACTCAGCCCCACGTCACTTGTCCCTAACCCATGTCAGGGAGGGGCATATGGACCCTCCTACAGCAGCTGCAGGGAAACTGCTCCATGTTTATGAGAATCCCTGGTATGTGGGTGCCTTCGCCCCAAAGGACAGAGACATCCTGGCACCCAGCTGGCACCCAGCCTTGGGTGCTGGCACTGGCAGTGCTGGGAGGGAGCTGGCATGATGTGCATTCCTGGGACATGGCATTGCTGCAAAAATTTCCCTGGCACACAGTCCCCTTCCCATCCACCCTGGCCACCTGGCTGGGTTTCCAGGACTTTCCTAGATGTTTTCTGGTGGATTAGCCATGCAGGGGTCTCTGTGCCTGGCTCTACTTGGGAGCATCATGTCAAGGTTCTGGGGATGCAGCCAGAGAGGGGCTCAGGGGACATCTGGGTCCCATGGGGGGATAGGAATCCATGGGATGGGAAGGGAGATGCTGCGTTCCCACATCCATCCCTGCATCCCCTCCTGGTATGGCTGGCGCTAATGGGATCTGCACAGTGATTAGGGACCTCATTTATCAGCCTCTGATGGGATCTGGGAAAATTGAATTCCTGGCCATCTGCAGCTGGGGAGGAATTCGATTTGGGGCAGTGCTCCGGAGCAGGGTGTAGGGGGCTGCAGGCTGGCAGAGCTGCCCCCCCAGGGAGTTCCACTCTGTCTATACAGGGACTGCTCTTATTTTCCATGTCTAAGAGGGTTCAGTGGTGGGATGCAGCTCTGAGTTGCTGTGAAGGGGTCTAGGAATTGTGGGGGTCTCGCTACTCAGATGGGGAAATTGAGGCACGGCCAGGAGAAGCCCAAAGCCCATTACATGTCGGAAAGGATCACAGTGCTGCTGTTTAATGGGTCAGCACCTATCCAGGGGTCTGGCCTCCAGCCCCCCCTTGTCTGTCAGGGGTTCCAAAGCTGCAGCCAGGGCATCCCAAGGTGTCAGACACGCTGCATCTGCCGGAACCGGGCTGGGAGCAGTGATCTCTCCTGCACCAAGAGGAGGGAGACCTGGGAGCTAGCTCTGCTCCCTGGCATTTTCCACCCCGCGGCTCCCTTGGGCAGGTCCCCACCATCCTCTCCCCAGCATCCATGGAGTGGCCAGGGTGGGGATGCAATGGGATTCAGCTGCAAAGGTCCCAGGCCAGTCCCCAAATCCACGGATTCAGCTCCCAGAGGGTCACGCTCCCAACCCAGGCTTGCAGGGGATCCCAGCCCATCACCTCCCTGCTAAATGTCACAGCTCGACTCCAAAAAGCCAAGGTCACCCACTGGGCCTATCCCAGTCAAGGGGAAGATGCCACCATGTCATCCTGCAAAAGGAGCATCCTGATCCCAGCTTCTCACTGCCCAGGGTGCAGTAGGACTAACCCCCTCCAACTCCTTCTGCTTGGGGTGCAGCAGGAACACCTCCCCTGCCTGGGGTGCAGCAGGGCACTCCCACCTCAGACCTCCCTTCCTGGGTGATGTCATGGGGCATGAGAGCTCTGGAACCTATATCCCGAACCCCGCTGCCCCTCAAAAATCAGCACCAGGGCACTGCAGTGCCAGCACGGGCTGATTCCACACCCGCAAGCAGTCACTCCTTGAGACACCCACACCTTTGGCCTGTGGGGACCACCTGGTTGGGAAACACTGGGGTGCACCCACCCATCCCAGTCTGGGGGTCTCGCTCTGCCCCCCAGCGCTGCTGAGGGTGGGAGGAAGCCAGCCCTGCCGCATGTAATGGAAAGAAGCCGCCACGGCCCTTTCCTCCCCTTTATTGCCCTGCTGATGTGTTTGTGTCCGCCAGAGGAAACGCAAGGACAAACGCCCGCACACGCATGTCCCCTCAGTGCCCTCAGCGGGTCCTCGGCCCACTGAACATGGCTGGTCCCACACGGGGGAAACTGAGGCAGGAGCAGCCCCGCGATGCTGGCTGAGGCTCCCCGATCCACGGCAGGTCGGTAAAGGTATCCAAGTGTAGTCCCCCACAGCCCCCTCCCAACCCCTGGGGACAGCAGGGCCCCCCCCCACCCCTCCTGCTTCTCCAGGCTGTGAACATGTATCAATTAGGGTTTGATTCATGATACAGTCTGCAGGTAATTACATTGGAGCTGGTGGCAGGGAGGGAGAGGAGGAACAGACATTCTCAGCCTCACCCCACTGCAGGGTGTTGGGGGGTAATAATGCCCCAAGCCCTATATATCTCCTATCTGCCCCCCTCAGGCTCGGGGATGGGAGTTCCAGATGCAGACAGCACCCAGGACACCAATGGGGACAGGGGGTGGTATTTTGTGGGGGATGAGCTGCTCCTCACCCACCCTGGGCTGAGATGTGCTGGAGAAGGGGCAGGATCCATCCCCACCACTCACTCCTCGTACATCCTGGGTCACATCGCATTGCCACTGTGGCCTCACACACCAGGGATGGCTGGGGATGCATCTCTGCCCCACTATGTGATCCACTCCTCCTCCTCCTCCTTGGTGCCATCCCAGCACTGGTGGTCTGGGTTAAAACCAGTCTGCCCACCACCACCCCATCTGGGTGGGTTTTGTACCCCCCAGGCTGGGAGTTTGGCCCCCTTCCCCCCACACCCCCAGATCCCCTTGAGGGGTTGTGTCGGGGGTTCAGAGCCTGCGCAGCTGCCCGCACCTCGGTCAGGCCCAGATGGGTTCTGGGGGGCTGGGACCGAGAGGAATCACAGGGAGCCCCATATCACTGCACTGGGCAGTGAGGAGTCTCACATCCCACCCCCATGCTGAGTGATAGTTCTGATGTCCTCAAGCCGCCACCTTCCCATCCGGAGGGGGAGGGGGGGCTCATTTCCCCCCCACCCGGGGCACACTGGCCCTGCTCAGCTCCTTTCTCTCCGTCAGCAGCTTTCGGCAATTTCCCAGACAGCGTTTCCTTCCCTTCGTTTCCCAGCTTGAATCTCTGGGTCCTCGTTCCTATCTTGAACCTGCAGCCCCTTGGAGCCCCCCAAGCAGCTGTACCCCCAGGGGGACCAAGGCCACGCTTCTCACACTCCAAACCATCAGCACACAGGTCAGGGATCCATCCAGGCGAACAGACAGTCACAAGAGGGAAAGAACCCCCCTCAGGTCACCCCCTCCCCAAATTTGGGCGTGCTCGAAGGCGCAGGAGCAGGAAGGACCAAGTGTTTTCCCACCCACATACTGGGATGCAGCCTCCATCTCCCCAAAATGTGCAGTTGGTGCAAGGAGGGTGGGGGACTCAGAGCTGGGTCCTGCTGGGGGTGCTGAAGGGGCTCCCTCCTTCCCAGCACACCCACCCCGAGGTCTGGCCGGAGGATGGAATACGCAGCCGAGCTCTTGGGGCTCCCACTGCCAGCGGGGCAAGGGGACACAGGGAAGGGGGGGACTCCCCCCAGACAAACGGAACCCCAGACACTCCCAAGCACATCGCACCCCCAAAACGCCCCAGGACAGACTGGACCCCCAGCCCGTGGCCATCGATCCCCCGGACCCCCTGGGTACCCCTTTCCCCGGGATCGCTCACAGTGTCGTGGAGAGTCCCCATGGCGCGGCCCGGCTCCTGGCGCGGCTGCGGGAGGGCGTGGGGGTCCCCCCGGGACCGGGCCGCCCCCCCACCCTCCCGGTCCAGCCCATTTCCTCCCGGGATCCCGCCGGGATCCGCACCCCCCTCCCCCCCCAACCCGTTGCCTCCTTCCTACGTGAAGCCCAGCGTGTCCCCAAGCCTCGTGGGGGGGGGCACCGTCGCCCCCGCCCCGGGAGCCCCATTCGTGCCTCAGTTTCCCTGTCAGGCTCTCCCCGTGGGGTTCAGAGCCCCCCACCGAAAAGGGGGAGACAAGCGGGTGCAAACGTGCTCGGGAAAGCC
>VZTH01018058.1:170-27434 GCA_013397815.1 Aleadryas rufinucha
GGTGTCCCTGCACCGCAGCCCAAGCCCGTCACGGCTCTCTCCCCGCCATTGCCCCTTTAAGACGCTGCCCTTCGGGCCGCATGAATGGAGTGGGCGGGGCCGCGCCCGTCCCTCCTGCGCTGCCATTGGCCGAGGCTTCCCCGAGGCCCCGCCCACCCGTCGCCGGCGCTCTATAAGTGGCGCGGCGGGGCGCGGGCTCGTTGTCCGCCCGCAGGGTCCGCGTTCTGCCCGTCGCGCTCGCAGCCCCTCGCCATGAAGGTCGCCGCTGTCGCCTCTTCGCCGCTGCCCGCGGGTGCCGGTGGCCCGCTGAAGGCGGTGCGTCCCGGGGAAGCCGCCCGCTGCGGGCCGGGCCCAGGAGTGTCCCCGGGGGCGGCCGAGCAGGCGGCCGCCGCGTTGCTGTACGATATGAAGGGCTGCTACTCGCGGCTACGGGCGCTGGTGCCGACGCTGCCGCGGCACCGGCGAGTCTCCAAGGTGGAGCTGCTGCAGCACGTTATCGACTACATCTGGGACCTGCAGCTGGAGCTGCAGTGCGGCCCCCCCCGCCCCGCTGCCGCTGGGGACTCCCCCGAGGTGAGTGCGGACCCCACGGCACCGGCTCAGACCCGCGCTCCTGACGGGCAGCACCGGCGTTCCCTGGAATCTCCTTCCCCCGATCTGCACCGCGCCCTCTCCTTCCCGGGGATGTCCCTTCCTCCTGCCCCCTTTCCGTTCCCGTCCTCTCGGGCACGCTCCTGGCGAGTCTTGACCGGCCGTTTCGTGTCCCTTTCCCGCAGGCTCCGTGCATTCCCGCTGCCGATCGGATCCTCTGCCGCTGAGACCTCTCTGGACCCTCCACGGACGTCATCCCCGGGATCCCGGTCCCACCACGGACATCGTCCCCGGGACCCCGGCCCTGAGCACCGCGGCTCACCTGCATCCCTGGCTCTCCGGTGGGACTGCCCTGGGGGTCCCCCCGCAGCCTGGGCAGGGGGTGCTGTGGGCCGTATCCTTCCTTCTCAGATTGCTGAGAGCATTCCCCGTATTGTATATTACAATGATGCTGGAGAATATTGTTCTACAATAGCTGGAGTTTTGTTATTAAACAAGCCCTGATGACCACACGTGCCTTTTCTTCCTGCCCCTCACACCCCTTCCCCTGTGTTTTGCCCCGGGGATATGTGCCCCATCAAACGGGGGTGAGCTTGTGCAGACCTCTGTGGGCTGGGGGGGTGTGCTGGGGGATACAGGGTTTGGGACCCTGTGGTGGTGCTGGGGAAGGGGTCCCTCACGGGCTGGTTCCAATTCCCCCGTGTCCCAGTATTGTGTCCCAGCATTGCCCCTACAGAGCCTCTCCCGGTGCTTCCCGTAGGATCCGTATCTCACTCCCTCCTTCACTCCCTGGGCTTAGACATGGGGGTATTGAGGGGCAGACGCAGGAGGAAAGATTGTTTGCACCCCATGTTGTGTGGTGGGATAATGCAGCAGCACTGGGATGTATCTTCCCCTGGTCGGGCACCTTGGTGGGATGATGACACAGAGGGGACAGTGCTATGAGCCAGGTGTGGGGTCCTGTGCCCACATGGGAGTGTGGTTTCCCCATCTCCCTGGACAGTGACGTGTTTGCAGCCTGGGATTCCCTTCACTCCCCTTCCCAGCTGGGCCACTTGCACCCAGCAGCCTTCCCGAGGCTCCCACAGTTGTTGCTGTGTCAGGACTGGGGGATTGCAGGGGTGATGCTGCAGGGATTGGTCCCTATATAGGGGAGAGCAGATACAAGTCCTGGGGTGCTTCTCTCTGTGGCCCCGCCCCTGTGGTTCCTGCTCTTCCTGGTGCAACTCCTGCCTATGGGGACAGACAACCTCTTGGGACAAGGAAATTGCATCAGGGGTTGTGCAACCCCGAGGGCTGGGGTTGCCCCGGGCAGCTGCCCTGACCTGAGCTTCCCCGTGACTCACAAACACCCCAAGGACCACACAACCTCCTGCTCCAGATCTGTTCAGACCTTCCTACGGGCCTGGCAGGGGAAAACTGGGTTGTCTGGAGGGGCTCTTGTTGCTCTAGTGGGACCCTTGAGGCACCCCCCTCCCAGGGTCCTGCAGCCAAGGGATTTGGGGCTGGAAGGCGTTGAGCAGCCCCGGGCACAGGCGTGTGCATGTGCGAGCCCCTGCGCACCATTTGTGTGTGTTTGTGTGTTCACAGGCACGGTCACAGCTGCGAGCGTGTCCCTGTGTGTCCCTGTGTGTCTGTGCCCACTCGTGCTTTCCCAGCCCAGCAGATCCCCTGGCAGGGTCTGTGTAGGGGACAGGTGACTTGGGATATCAAGACACTGCCTCGCCTGTCCGCCCCTGTCCTGGCTGTGACATAGCAGCAGGGGACACGTGGCGGGGCCGGGGGCTCTGGGTCTCTGTGGAAAAACTTGTCCCTCATTGGATGGGTCCCCCCCATCACCCCCCAGGTTCTCTTTATCACCCCTCTGGTGTCTCCTCCATCGCCCGTCTCCCTCCCAGTCCCGCGGCGCGGACGGGGCGGTGGGTCCCTCTCCCGGTGCCCGCTCGCACTGCACGGCCCGGGCCGGCCTCCTGGAGTAGTCCGGAAGGTCCCGGGGCAGGGAGAACCAGGACTGGGGGCTCTGCTCGGGCCGGGGGCTGCGCGGGAGGCGCTGGGGCTCTTCCCGTGCCGTATTCCTGGGTGCCGTCCTTACCTGTTCATTGCCGCCTGATGTGGAAGCTCCAGCTGGAGCCGTGGGGAGAGGGGCTCCGTGTGTGACCGTGTGTGTCCCCACATCTCTGCCTGACCCCTGTCCAAGCCCTCTGTGCCCCACGACCGAGCCCTCGCCATGCAGCCCTGGCCGTCATCCCCTCTTCAGAGGACGCGGGGTGTCCACGACCGGGTTCCTGGAGGTGTCAGGAGACAGGAGAGCTGGGGAAGGGGCTGACGGAGCCAGCCCGGGCTTGGAGCGGGGCTGGCAGGGCTGAGCCGCCTACACGTGTCGGGATGCCGGATGCGGCAGCACCAGGATGCACCGGAGAGCCCCAGGGAGCGCCCAGCCCGCGGGCACCTGCGCCCCAACCGGTCCCTCGGTGTTTTCATGGGACCTGATTCATCCCGGAAGGGATTAGGGACGGGGGAAATGGGTGACGTTGTGGTCTGACCAGGACCCGGGATGGACACTGGCGTCAGAGCTGGTCCCTGCTGTTCACTGCCACGTACGGTCCCGGGGACACGGAGGAGCTGGGACCCATGGCAGGACCTGCGGCCCCCGCGGTGTGGGGCACCGCACCCTCCTGCCACGGTGAGTGCTGGTGCAGGGCAGAGGCACCCCGGGATGGAGGGGCTGTGGTGGGCATTGGGCTGGGGTTCAAGGTCAGTGCTGGCCTCTGGGTCACTGCTGGTGGCTCTGGCCACCACTGCAGTCATGGTTGGTGGCACTGGGGATCCCAGGCCAGTGGGCAGCTGCTCTCAAGGGCTCTATAAGGTACATTATGGGGGGCTGTCGTCTCTCTGGTGAGGTTGCCTGTGGGCTCTACGTGCCCCTGTGGTGCTGGGATGAGGCCCTGTCCCTCTTAGAGGTACCTCTGGGTGTGCTGGGCTGGATCCAGGAGGGCAGTTGGACCCCTGACACCCATAGCCCGTGGCACTGGAGGGGCTCACCCTGGTTAGGGGATAGTCCCGCCGATGGTGAGTTCAGCAGTGCAGGTGGCTCCTTCCCCACAGCCGGGATTTTTTGGAGGGGATTGCACAGTTCTGCTCTCGCTCTGACTGTCCCAACCTTTCCACCACTTCCCTGGGGGCTGCCTCTGCACCCCGGACACCCTGACCCCACTGAAATTCAGGTAACCCTACACAGGGTACCCAGAGCCCTTCCCAAAGTGGGAACAGATGCTGCTCGCTGCTGCAAATGGATTGAGCCTTGTTTGCCCTGGTGCAGTCCCCCTGCCCCAGGACCAGCTCATTGTGTCCCCCACTGCTCCCAGGCAGGGCACAGCTGAAGCTCTTTGTGACCTTGGCCCGGCCGGGTCTCTGTGTGTCCCCCCATGCTGGTCCTGTGCCCCTGTGGGGGGCTCTGGCTGGTGTCCCTGCCTCGTGTGCACCCCCAGGGCAGGGGGCTGGCAGGGGGTGCCGTGGGATCCTGCATTCCCCCGCTCCCACGAGTGCGGAACAACGGGGCTCTGGCTTCCCCTTTGAGTCAGGTGTTGGGCAAGGCTGGGCTTTCGGTGGCCGGAGCACTGTGGTGTCCCCATGTGTGCTGATGTCACCCGGGACTCCCTGTCCCTGATATAAGCCCTGGCTGTGCCGGTGCACAGGGAGGGGGTCTCTACACCAGCTGTGTGTCCCCCAGACATGTCCTCTGCTCCAGCCTCCGGGTCCCAGCACCAGCCTCGAGGTACTGCTTGGCTCTGCCTCCTGCTCCTGCTGCCCGTCTGTGCCTCTGCCACCATCACCAGCCCCGGCACCAATCCTGGCATCAAGGCCTGGCTGACCCAGAGGACGCTGAAGTTCGGTGAGTCTGTGCTCCTGACCAGGCAGGGGTGGGAGGGACCAGTGGGGGAGGACGCCCAGACTGCGAAGGATGGGGAGTGAAGGGGACCAGCGGGCACCGTGAGGAATGATGCCAAGTGTGCCAGGAATGGGGGATGGAAGAACCATCCTGGACCTGGCTGCTCACCCCCCTGACACCCCAGGTACCCCAGCCCCTTCCTTGGTGTCACCCCAAATTCCCACTTTGCCCCAGGCCGGCGCTTTGGGCTGGAGCTGCTGCAGTCGATGCTGCTGAAGGAGCATGAGCTGAACCTGACAGGCTCCTACAACACCCCTCTCCTGGGGACTCTCACCTACGCTGTGCCACGGTAAGTGCCGCCTGGGGGGTCCCCGTCCCTGTCCCCATCCCTGTCCCAGCCACAGCCTCGAGGACAACTTGCCTGTCTTGTGCAGGATTCACATCCATGAGCTGCAGATGAATGAATCCGCGCTGGACTTTGCCGAGGACGTGGGGGTGAGGCTGACGGTGCAGCGCGCCCGGATCCAGCTCAGCGCCGACTGGGCAGCCCAGCTGGGCTCCATGTGAGTCCTCATGGGGACAGGGACTCAGGGTGGCTCAGTGTCACCGCTGTCCCTGTGCTCACCCACTCTGTCCCCAGCCAGGACAGCGGCTCTGTGGAGCTCCGCATGCAGGACCTGGCGGTGGCAGCGGTGTTGGGGGTGAGTGAGGATGGCAGCGGCCACCCCACGGTCTGGAGCGCCGGCTGTGACACCCAGGGCACCGACCTGCACATGGAGTTTCACCGTGGATACAGGTGATGACAAGCCCCCTGCTCTGTCCTGCCCCTGGCATGCGAGGACTACTGGTGCCCCACCCCGGGTGGTGGGCTGGGGGAGGCTGGGTGGGTGCCACGAGGTGATCTGAGCACCCCACTCTGCCCCACAGCTGGCTCTACAACCTGCTGGCACCGCTGCTCCAGAGAACCCTGCGGCAGCAGCTCAACAAGCAGGTGGGTGCTTGGCCCCTGTGCCCTGGGGGGTCGGTGTCCCTGTCCCCTCCCCACCCCAGTGAGGCTTGGAGAACCCCATCCCTGGGCTCGCTGACATCCTGCTCTGCTTCCAGCTCTGCCTCGTGCTCCACAGGGGCGTTGACAGGCTGGATGCTGTCCTGAAGCACATGAAAGGTGGGTGAGGGGACCCCAGGACTGGGGAAGGGCAGGGTGGTCCTGGGGGGGTGTGGACAGGACTGGTGCCCAGCAGGGTCTGCAGGACCCCACTGCAGGGCCAGATCCTGACAGAGTCAGGCTGTGGGAGGGGGCTGG
This sequence comes from Aleadryas rufinucha, assembly GCA_013397815.1. NCBI lineage: Eukaryota > Metazoa > Chordata > Aves > Passeriformes > Aleadryas > Aleadryas rufinucha. Next base: position 5,954 of record VZTH01018058.1, read on the forward strand.
TGGTCTGACTCCTCCTGACCACCCCCATGTCCCTGCAGTGTCCACCCAGCTGGACACCTTTGCCGCCATCGACTACTCCTTGCTGGGACCGCCGGCCATCACAGAGGAGTATGGGGACATTGCCCTCAAGGTAACGTCATCCTGGGCATCCCTGGGCCAGATTTGGGAACAGGGGAGCTTGGCTGATGCTCACATCCATCTGTGCGTCTGTGCAGGGAGAGATCTTCAGGGTGGGCACGTACCAGCAGAGACCCTCAGCACTGCCTGTAGCGCTGCCTGTGGCATTACCCATGGCACTGCCCGTGGCTGTGCCCACGCCCCTGCCCAAGACAATGCCCATGGCACACGAGCCCATGCTGCTGTTGGCCGTCACCGAGTTCATCGCCAACTCGGCCGCCTTCACGTACTTCACAGCTGGGGCCCTGCGCAGGAACATCTCCAGTGACATGGTAGGGGTGGCTGGAGGGCAGAGCTGGCCCCATTGGGGTGTCCCCATGCTCACCCCTGCTCAGCCCCAGCACCCTGATCCCTCCTTGCCTTCCAGCTCCCACGGCAGTTCCCGCTCCAGCTGAGGACCAAGAGCATGGAGGTGTTCTCCCCCCAGGTGAGTGGGGTGGGCCACAGGGAGAAGGGGACACAGGTTGGACATGGACTGGGACAGGATGCAGGTGGGATGGGACATGGGATGGGACACAAGATGGGATTACAGGAGGAACAGAACATGTAATGGGATGCTGGAGGATGGGACATAAAATGATGCAGGAGGGATGGGATAGGGGATGGGGCACAGCAGGGATGGGATGCAGGAGGGAAAGGTTGCAGGTGGGATGGGACATGGGATGACACAGGGGTCAAATGGGATACACGAGGGACAGGACAGGGAATGGGGTGCAGTGGAAATGGGATGTGTTGCGGGCAGTGTGGGATGCAGACAGAATGGGACACAGGCAGGACAAGGACGTGGGCAGGGCAGTGATGGGCACATGGGAGCTGGGCAATGATGGGGACTGATGGAGGCATGGCCAGCGTGGCTCTGTGCCATCCCTGCCCCGTCCCTCCCAGCTGCAGGAGCGCTATCCAGACCAGCCCATGGAGCTGCACCTCTGGGCCCGCCGGCAGCCCCTGCTCTCCTGCCATCCTGATGCTCTGCACGGGACCCTCTTCAGCTCTGCCGAGGCCTTCGTGGTGCTGCCCAACGCCACCCGTGTCCCTGCCTTTCTGCTGAACATCGTGAGTGGCTGCTGCTGCCACGGCTCAGGGAGCCAGGGGACCCCAGAGGACTTGGCTGGGGCTGGTGTGCCTGTGCTCCTGGCTGGGGCCAGCTGGGTGATGCTGGGTTGCAGGCACTGCCCTGGTCCCTCCAACATCTCTTCTTGCTGCAGGATGCCAACATGACGGGGAAGCCGACAATCACCAGGAACAGGCTGGGGGGCACTGTGAAACTGACAGGGTTAGTGCCCGACCCTGAGCTGGGTCTGAGCTCCCCTGGGACATACCTGGAGAGCTCCTCCATTCCCCACCTCTGTCCATTTGCCTCCCTGAGTCCTGTATTGCCCGCTCAGACCCCATCCTGCCCCGTTTGTATCCATGCCAGATGCCCTGGCAGTAGGTCCTCAGCTGGACCTGCTCTGCTGAGGTCCTGGTCCCACCATGGAGCTCCACCTGGCCCTACCCTGGGACGGGACAGTTCCTATCCCTGTGCCTGGCTCTGACCCTGTTCTTGCTCTCCAGGCTCCGTGTGACACAGGTGGCATCAAACGTGGGCCCAGTGGAGGTGAGTGGCTGTGCAGGGAAGCCAAGGGGAGCCTTGGATTCCACATCACCTTTGGAGCAGGGTCTGGGGGGAATCTCGGGTGCTGTGGACCCCATGCATGGCAAGTCTGGCAGGGGGCTGAGCCCTGCCTGCACCATGGACCACTCTGCCTGCTCTGTGCTGGGCTCAGACCCTGCCTGTCCCACAGGTGAAGCGTCTGGAGACCTTGCTGAAGTTTGGGCTGTGGCTTTTTGGGGTGCCCAGGGCAAACAGTAAGTGCTGTCCCCGTCCTGTCCCCATCCCTTCACAGCTGCACCAGGGCCACCCCCTGCTATGACTTTGTCTCCCCACAGAGTGGCTCAAGGCTGGCATCCCCCTGCCCCTCCCACCTGGCCTCAGCCTGCTCAGGCCCCGGCTCTCACTGCAGCAGGTGCGTGCCACCACTGTCCCCTTACCCCAGTGTCCCCCATGTCCCCCACGTCCCCCATATCCCCCCTCTCATCCTGACTCCCCACAGGGCTTCGTGCTCATCACTACGGACCTGCAATACGAGCCATGAGACCACCGGCCTCGTAGGAACCCACCAGCCCCCCGCCAGCCGTGTGCCTGTCACCATCCCGATGCCATCGTGCCCCCGTGGCCCACCCGCGGGACCCACAGACCCCCCACCCTCGGCAGGGATTAAAGCAGGAGCGTAGCTCAGCCCGGTGTGTTGTGGGGTGTCTCGGGGAGCCCCCTCAGCCGCGTCTCCCAGGCAGGGTCCCATTCCCGGCTCCACGATGGGGCATCGCTGTGTCCCCTGGCTGTGCCGTGGTGGGGTCCGTCCCCTGCAGGGGACTCAGGGCGGCGGGGGACGGGGCTAGTGGCCCTCGGGGACTGGGGTTCCCCGCAATCCTCGCGGCTGTGTTGGTCACGGGGGTCCCTCTGCTCCCGCTCCCCGCAGCCGCTGCGGCCGCAGCTCCGCGGCCGCTTCTCCCGCTGCCCACGGGATGGTGCTCGTGTCCACGGGCTCCCGCCGCGTCCCGCCGGCCCATGGAGCCGCCAGGGCCCGGCCGCTGCCCCCACGCTCCGGGGGTGCCCTGGAAAGGACAGGGGAGGGGGGTCTGGGGAAATTTGAGCTGGGCGCGTCGTGCCGTGAGAGGGATGTGGGGCGGTTCGGTGTTCCCCATGCTTGTGACATCCCAAAAAGGCCCGAGCGTTTGTGTGGTCCAAACCGTGCTGGAAGGAGCCCCGCAGCTGGGGGGGGTGCTCTTCTGAGGGGTAGCCCCGGGAATGCGGGGGGCTGTGGGTCCCAGTGAGGCTGTGAGTCCCCTGCCCTCCTCCTCCCAACGTGAATAGGGGTGCTGAGCCCCTGTCCCCAAAATCAGCACCCCCAGCCCAGCTAAGAGCTTGCCCTGGGCTCTCCTGTCCCCATCACCTCTTAGTGCCACCCCACCCTGCCACCATCCCTCTGGACCACAGCAAACTGCCCTTGGAGCACCGCTGGGCAGGGAAAGGACCTCATCCCCATCCATCCATCCACCCATCCATCCATCCATCCATCCTGCTGAAGCCAACTCCTTTGAGCCCAAAGTTGCTCAAATTCCCGACGACTGCAAAGACCACAGCACCACCAGCAGCTCGAATGACAAATTTATTTGTGGATTCACCTCCACCTGCAAACCGAAGCGTTCAATGGGCTAATGCTAATCCTCGTGCTCCCCGTGCGGGATCTGAGTGGGTCCGACATGGGGAGCGCGAGTCCGTGCTCAGTGGCCAAGTGAGCCCCTCTGGAACCTCCGGTTCTCCCCCCACCTCCATCCCAGCTTGGCCTCTGCAGGGAGCACGGCCCCACACATAAATACGGACAGACAAGATAACAAAAATAGCATTAATAGTATTCACAAATGAATTAAAAACTACTCGTATATGTACAGCAGAGCGCGGGCGGTATGTACACGGACAAGCTGCGGACAGCTGTGTCTGCCTGCGGTGGGCTCCGAAGGATGAGGGCGTTTATTCTGGAAGCTAATTTCAGCTCAAAGGCCGGAGGTTCCCTGCTCCAGCAGCAGCGGGAGCAGCGTGGGGATGAGGGGGAGGGAAGCCAGACACCTCAGTCACTGCATGCACCCGTCACAGCCACGCATGGGGACTGCCTGCACTATGGGACTGGGAACATGTGGGACAGCACTGGAGAGGCCAACAGCTCCTACTGTCCCCAAAGAGGCTCCCCAGAGGTGGAGATGGCTCTCAGTGCCAGTGCCAGCCCTCACTCCCATCTCCCCTGGGCTTGCTTCCCCACTCGTCCCGTGAATTGGCTGCTCCCCGGGCTTTGCCACCCCTGTGAAGGTGCTTCCCCTGACCCTTGTAATCCCCAGCTCTGGATTATTCCTGGACACCACAGCCCCAGCTCTCCGCAAAGCCCCTTGTGCCAGGGACAAGCACTCTCCCCCTCCCCTGCCTCCTTCCTTTGCCAGCCCAGAGGAGCAGGCTGGGAAGGGATGAGCACTGTCCCACACCCATCTACATTTGAAGTGAGGAAGAGGAAGAGGACAAAGAACCCTTCAAACCACACACAGCCCTGGGCCTGGCACACCATCCTCATCTGGGATGGGCCGCAGCTCCCAACAGCTGATTATCTGGGGAGAAGGGAATTCACGTGGGGCTGACCAAGGGCAGAGCTCCTCATCCCTGGCCTCTGCCTCTTCCTCCTGCTCCCCCTGCCACAGGGATGAGCTCTGACTGGAGAAGCAAGGACAGGATAGTGATGCTGCAGGGAAGCTCCATCCCCCTGGGCAGCCTGCCTCTTCCTGGTGCCTGAGCATGCCAGAGACAGGGGCACGGAGCCTGACCCTTGCTCTGGCTGCGGAACTTTATATTAGTGACACATCTACACACACGCACGCACTCACACATGCAAAAATAAGTCTGTTTATTCTCTTCCAAATTATTTGGAGAACCCTGCAGGGCTGGGACACCTTCTAGCCTGTGCCCTCCCCAGCTGCCTGGATCTCCCCAGCGCTGGGAGCTGGTGGCTGAAGTGCTGCATTGGCCTCAGCGCCTTTAAAACACAACGGAACAGTAAATAAGACGGGCTACAATAAAAGGAGCTGGCGGCACGAGGAGGAAACTCCATGGAGCAGGGTGCTCGGCCGGGATGGAGGGGCTGCCCCCCCGCGCCGGTGATGGTGCTCGGGAGCGGAGTGTAGTGGATGTGGCGGTGAAGGCGCAGCCGTCCTGGCTACGGGGGGCTCGGCGGCGGCTCACTTGCGGCTCAGCAGGGATCCCAGCAGAAGCACTCCGGCCACTGTCGCCCCGGTCAGGAGCCATTTGTTGAAGGTCTCCTGGCCTTTTCTCACCTCGGCAGCAGCATCGTTCCCATAGAGGTCCACAAAGCGCTCCTGTGGAAAGAGGAGAGCGGTGAGCGGAGGGGTGAGAGCGGAGCACAGAGGGAAAGGGCTGGCAGGAAAGCGGTGGTGGGGACCGGGCAGATGACAGATGCCTTGTGCTTCCTCGCACTGAATCATGCACAGAGGGCAAGGGGGGAAGCACAGTCATGAGAGAAGAGGATGCCAGAAAGGATTTGTGAGGAGAACACCATGTGGGCAGGGCAGGGGATGCATCACGTGCTCTTGGCTCTCTAAAATTAGCATCCAAGTGTGATAGAAATCATTGCAGTGGGAACCCGCTGGGCTCCATTCCCTGGCTGAGGCCTGTGGAAGCAGCAACAGGGCTGGTGCCCACGGCTGTGGGAGGCCACACCGTGCATCCCCCCAGTGATTCTGTGTCCACAGCGGAGCCTCCCACGTCCCACTCCCACATCCTGGCCCTCACAGGTTACTCCACAACACGAGCTGGATTTCACGAATCCCTGTGGCGAAGGCAGACACTGGGTCGCCAAGCTACTGCCTTCCCACGGCTTCAGGAGAGCAGGCCAAGCACGAGGCTTGGCCAGGAATGCAGTCACTCCGGCCCAGCTCGTCCGAGCCGGCTGCCTCCAGCCCTTCATCTCCAGCAGCAGCAGGAGCTGGGAAGACCTCAGCCCATCGTAAGGAGAGCTGTTGGGGTCCTTGAGCCACACACGGCAGGGCAGGAGGGGTCCCTGGGCAGGCAGCAGGGAAACACATGGCCCAGGATCTCTCAGGTTTATCAGGGCTGAGCAGGAGCCGCAGGGCCGGACGGAGAGGGAGCTGTGAGCTCCAGGCTCAGGGATCACCAGCAGCTCAGCGTCAGCAGGGGCTTGATGCTGTCGCACCTTGAGCCCATCTTCCCAGCAAGATCCCCTGCTCCCTGATAAGTGAATGCAGTTCCAGTAACCCGGCTGCTCTGGGAAAGCAGAGATAAGCCCGGCTGACGCTGTGCTCATGTCACGCCTCACCACGGCCTCTGCACAGGAAGGGGGAGCATCCCTGCTCTGCCAGCTCTGCCTGCACGCTGCCTCCCACACCTGCCCACAGCCTGTGGCCGCAGGACTATGGGGCTTTGGTGCCCAGGTCATGGCTGGCATCCAGATGCCTCCCTTTAATGGAAAGTGGTGCCAGCTCTCCCAGCTCCCACCAAACAGCCCCAGCATGGTCACAGCCTGTGGGATATCTCCTCCCCTTGCCACACACCTGTGACCAAGCTCACACACAGCTTTTCACAGCAGGGCATGCAGCAGACCTGCATGTTTACTCCCAGGGAGCTGGGCTGTGTCCCTCTCCATGGCCACAGGCCTCCCCACCACAGGGGATCCGGTCCTTGATGAGCTGTGCACCTCAGCACCCACCTCTGCCACCAAAGCTCTTCTCCATCTCCCACCAGACACCTCCCCAGTTGCCTTCCACACCCCGTGACCATGAGGAGGTACTCACAGACCCAAGGGCAGAGTGTTGGGACACAGGGACTTTGCTAACTCACCCCAGGGCATGTCACTGCTGCCACCTCACTTAGAGTCCTCTTCAGGGATATGACAGTCATCCCCGTGACTCCCACCACCTACACAGAGTGGCAGAAGGCAGCTCGCTTCCCACCATGCCTGCCAGCTGGCATGGGATCTGTGGAGGTGTTGTACTGTGTCCTGGCCCTGCAGGAATGGGCAGGATGGAGCTCACACGCAGGTGCTGTCCAGGGAGAAAGGTGAGGGCTGCTGCCTGCTGCTAGCCCATTCACCCAGGGAACAGCCAGTGATGTGCTGCAGGAGAGGGACAGGAGGAGAGCCCAAACCCAAAAAGGGGATATTGTAAATTCTGGCACAGGAAATCCCTCTGCTGCTAGGTGGTGATGAGCATGGAGCTGTGACAGGGCATGGCAGTGGCAGCAAACTGATAGCAGGCTGGCAGAGATGGAGGGCACAGGGAACTGGGGCAGAAGACATAACCCTGTCCAAAAAACACCACCCCTACAACATCTGTGTCTGGGAAGGTTTAGATTGGATGTTAGAAAAAGGTTCTTCACCCAGAGGCTGGTTGGGCACTGGAACCAGCTCCCTAGGGCAGTGGTCACGGCACTGAGCCTGAACCAGAGTTCAGAGAGTGTTTGGACCATGCTCTCAGGCACATGGTGGGATTGCTGGGCTGTCCTGTGCAGGGCCATGAGTTGGACTTGATGATCCTTGTGGGTCCCTTCCAACTCACCGTATGTTTTGATCTCTCAGTGCCAGGGCCCTTGCTCCAGGGATGGTCCTTCCCTTGGACACATGTCCCAGGCACTTGCTCACAGCACCTGATGCTGCAGAGCGCTTAGCTGGAGGAAGGCGGCTGCACCCTCGTGACGTATTTCCCAGAAAATCTGCTTTCCTCAGGGATTCAGTAGGACCTGCCCCACTGAGAGTCCCACATATCTCCACAGGCTCCTCCTGACCCATGGCAGGGACATCCCCACTGTGCCCAGGAAAGCTGCAGTGGTGGACAGGGCTACACATCTACCCAACCTCTCCGTGGGGCAGGCACCAGGAGAGGGCCCCCCCGGCAGGGCAGGGAGCCAAGGAGGGCTGGCAGCCGGTTCTCCATGCTGCTTTTTCCATGGCATGTGCTGCCGAGCTTGGGGAAAGGCAGTTCCAAGAAGCCCTTGCTTCCAAGAAAAGGAAGTGTTTGCTGAAGGAGAGATAAATGGTGCACAGTGAACGCAGAGCTATCGGGTGCTACAGGCGGAGAGGAGCACAGCCAGAGCCCGGCACAGGCAGGGAGGGGACATGAGCCCCTCTCCTTCCCTTGGGAAGGGAGCAGCAGCTGCTGGAGCCACAGCTGGGGGCCGTAGGGGACCCGAGGAGAGCGCCTTGCCCTTCCCCGGGGAAACCACCCTAGGAGCTGTGATAGCTCAGCCACTGCGCAACTGCGATCCCAGATGTGTCCCCTGGGAACCAGATCCCAGACCAGAGGGAGTGGGAAAACAGGCAGGAGCGTCCTCCCTGCCCATGCTGGGGGTGGGTTGAAGGTTAGGGAAAGGCAGCTTGCTCTGTTCCCACACCATCCCAGGCCTTGGCTGCTCTGCACCTGAAGTCCAGCACTCCCAGGACTGATCCTGACCTCTCTGGCCTGGTGTTTCGATATCAGGCTTGCCCAGACACGTCCAGATATTTCTGGCCTCCCCCAGTCACCTTTATCTGAGAGGAAATATTTGGAATTCCTGAGTTGATCACAAGGACTGTGGCAGCAACAGCACGTCAGTGTCTCAAGCCATGGGCCTCTTCCACCAGAGAGGACAGGCTGTTCCATCAGAAAACCCGTCACATCCCCTTCCCCACCCCGGGTGACTGACATGTCCGAGAGGAGGATGCTCTGGAGCAGGAAATGAGGAAGCAGAGATCTTATTCCCATGCAAGAGGCAATCCCCTGCCTTTGCCTCTCCTCCCCAGAGCTGGGGAAGGAATCCACACTTTCTTGCTGGAGCCTAAATGACCACTTGCTGGAGGAGCTGGGGCAGGGGGTGCTTCCCTCCTGCTGCACATGCTGCTTGCAGGACGCAGAGGACCTGGAGAGTCAGGCTCCACCACCCCACACAGCTGGGGCAGGGAGGTTCTGCAGTGCCAAAAGTTCTCTGGACACTCACAGAGCCCCAGACTGCAACCCAGCACTGTGGGGGATGCAGCAACCATTTAAACACTGCCCAGTGCCCACACACAAACCTGTGGCAAAAAAGCAAGAGGAGCAGGTCTGATCTAAAGTGCTCTGTCTCAGGTGGGAGAGCTAAAGAAGCACGACATCTGGCTGAGACACTACTCACATCCTGTCTTGGGAATACCTAAAATTTGAGGCTCTCATTTGTTTGGTTGGTTTCATTCACCAGTGCTGCCCGCGCGGGAGAGAGAACAGTTGCTGGATCCCATTCAGGGTGAGCAGAGCAGAGCAGGTTCCTCTTTCAAGATAAGCCCCAGCACTTGGGGAAAGAGGATTCGGTGACACTGAGCCATGAGGGCAGGTGAAGGAAGCAGATGTGGGCAATAAACTCCCACCTGGCCTCTGGTGAGGCAGGAGAGGGGAGGGCTGTGGCAGTTTGGGGCTCAAAGCTTGCCCTGCACAAGGGGGTGAAGGGTATGGAGGTCACCAAGATACCAGGACAAAGCTTTGAAAACCAGCAGAGAAGAGCCAGGCTCTGCTGGGAGTATTCAGGTGAACTGGTGGCACTTGGTCAAACTTCAACACAGAGACTTGGACTCCAGCAGGAGCTTCGGAGCTTCCCCATGGCTCCGATACCCAGCCAGCCCAGTGAAACAGACACCCCCAGCACCCACTTCAGCATGCACAACAGCTTTTCCAACCCAAGGATCCTCATGTGTTTTATCAAAAATGACCTGGTTCCCCAAAACCTCCTGTGGGATAAGTCAGCATTGTTCCCAGATGGATCAACAGAGGTATGGGGAGGTTAAGTGCCTTTCCCAGAGCTGTGTGCGAGCCAGCAGCATGAGCCACAGCATCTGACTCCCAACCCAGGCATTCTCATCACGAGGCAATGTTTCCCTTGAAAACAAGGCTGTTTCTGTTTTACCTTCACCGTAAGTACAGCTGCGTTCCTGCTCAGAGGTCTAACAGCAACCGCCGGTCGGGAGCAGAGTCATCTGGATGACCAGACATTTGTTAATGAGATGCTGGGAACAGTTTTGTGCTGAGCAGCAAGACAAGGAGGGAAAAAGAAAGGCAGCAGCTCAGCACAGACCACAACAAAGCCCTGCATCGACAGCAACCTGCTCCCAGAGCCCCTTTGGGCTGCCAGCTCACCACATGGGGCTGGCATATGCAAACCTGGAGGTGAAGCACAGGGGGGAAAAGGCAGCTGAGAGCTTTAAGAATAAAAGAAAACCTAAGTATTCCCAAAGGCTGCCACTGGGATCCTGTAAACACAGCTCTGTGGGTCCCTTTGTGATATGAATGGAAGAGACATCGTAGAGGTTCTCCCTCTGCCCTGCTCCCCCTGATGCTGTGTTCATGTGTGGCCCCCACCACTCCCAGCCTGGAAAGGAGGGCAGCAGGGACAGAGTGTGACTGCACAGGTCACAGGACTGCCTGCAGTGCTAGGCAGTGGAGGTCAAGGTGAGCACCTGACTCAGGAGCTTGGCAAGGGAACCTTGTCATCCAAGGCAGGTCTGACCTTCCCCACAGAAACACAGATCCTAGAATGGTTAGAGGGGATCTTAAAGATCATCTAGTTCCAATCCCCCTTCCAAGGGCAGATAAGAGTTGCAGCTTCACCCCACTGGTCCCCACTAGCAACCCCAAACGGGCTCAGTATGGGGTGGGGAAGGGGCTCTGGGACACAGAGAGAGGAAGGGGCTCTGGGGACAGCAGCTGCAGGTGCAAATACTCCAGAGACTCAGCTCTAACTGTTATGCAAATGGTGACCTCCAGGGAAGCAGCTGCTGATCTCCATGACAATGGCAGGGAATGCCACCCACCCACTGCCTCTCCTGCCTTTCCTGCCCTTGGAGCTGGTGCTGGGGTGTTGTGGGCCTTGGGGTGCTGTCCCTGCCCAAATCCCAGGGCATTCATTGAAACCTGCAACTCGGAAGGAGGCAGCCATAAATTCATAAAGGTCAATTAAACAAGAACATCCCCTCTTCTTTCTCTTCTCACTCGGGCTTTGCTGTGGGGCTACAGCATGGGGGGACCGGCAGGGAGTCTGTCCCTCGGGCCAAACCTGTGGGACTCCAGCCTAGCCCAGGCCAGAGCCAGCTCTTTTCTAACCAGAAACAAACCCTCACTAGCACATTCCAGCCCTAATCCTTGCCGCGGCAGCCTCCTGTCAAACTGGTTTCATCACCGGCTCCAGGGAACCTGCAATAACCCCACACCATTCAGCACAATTTCAGCGTTTTCCAAATACATGAAAGAGGCTACGGTGACAGCTGTAACCCCCGTCCCTGCCCCGGGAGACTGCTGTGCACAGCACGAGATGGAGAGCAGGGAATTGCACTCTCCGTTCCAGAAATCTGCTGAAACATTCATGTGTATTAAAGCCGGAGACGATGTGAATGACTAATCCACTTGCATCCATCTTTCATCAGTGTTCCTCCCAGAGCTAACCAGGCTGAGGGCTCCCAAAGGTGCCGCAGCTCCGGCCGGCACCGGGCCCGCTCAGCAGGGCAGGCGAAGCTGGCAGGAGACACGGCTCTGGTACAAAGGCACAGCGAAGAACACATTGGCTGAGCCGGATCCACTCAAGAGATTAGCACCTGCTGGGAATGGGATTGTTTTCCAAAGGGCATTAAGTGGAATAGTCCGAGGAAAGACGGTCTCTCTGATGCTTCTCCCCACCGGACAGATGGTGTCTGAGCCCTGCAGCAGAGCAGCCTTTGTGCGAGGGGCGCGCTCGGGGGGCAGGGAAGGCTCCTGCTTTCATGTCCCGGTTATCTGCCGCCTGCGGGGCCGGGGAGCAGAGGGCCGTGGCCAGCTCGCTGTGCCGGACAGCACCTCAGCAGGGCCACCACCACAGAGGGAACAGAGCTCAATTTTCACCTTGTCATCGCTCTTCCCGGACGTCAGAGCTCCTGTGCAATCGTGCCCTTGTGTAACCGTGGGGAAACCTGTGCTGGGGAGACGTGCCATGCTCACGTGTGCCCGGCTGCTGAGCCACGTTCCCTCCTGCCAGGGGATGAGTGGGCGATGCTGACAGCTCCTCCCGGTCCTCACCCGCACCGTGAGCCTCACCAAACCCACCCCACAGGGAATGCTGGCGTTACCAGAGCTCAAGGGAGCCAGGCTGGGTGCAGGGATGGTCCTCAGAGGAGAGGGATCCTGAGGAAGAGCTGCTGGTTCTCTTGCCTCAGCCACTCGTCCACCAGCATCCTGGAGGAGCTGGACAGAGTGACGGCCAAGCTTTACCACTTCCCACTTCAGCCCCGGCACCTCACGAGGCTGCTGTAATTCTTACATGCCACTTGAATGAAAAAGGGGAAAGGGTGGAGATGCAGGAAGAGGAGGAAGATGTGCTCATTCTGTTTTCACTTCCTGTTAGTTCCATGAAATCTCAAATGATTCAAGCCACAAAGTCCCTTTTAGCAAAATCCTTGCTGACTTGAGGGCAGGAAACACAGTAGGCAGCTGATGCAGCAAACACGAGAGAGAGCAGTGCAGCATGAGAAGGAGACTTTGTGCTCTGCCCTGGGCTCCTCCATGCATGTTGTTGCATGAAATAATCACTGGCTGGTGCACTGGAAGCTTCTAAATGAGGTCAGTTGCTCTATTAAAAGACATTAGCTCTCCAGCAAGTTTAATACACTGGTGAGCCATACAAGTACAGGACGGAGGCACTTGCAACACTCCATGATGGCTGATTTACAGGTAGCAAGACCTCATTTTCTCCATATGTAAGTCATATGTCACCCAGGCACTACCCAGGGCCACATACACACCCAGCACCCACATCCCAGCCCAAACCCTGAGCCAGCTCACCATGAGTCACACACAGAGAGTAATGCCACGTACTGCCACCAGACATGCTCCCTGCACAACACTGGTAGTGTCCCCAGTTTTCCTCAGCCTCAATGGTGCTGCAAACCAGAGAGATGGGCAAATTGGACTGGTATTGCTCACAGAAGCAATGCAGACAGCTGTCCTGATTCACCTGATCACGGCACTAGCTGCATTCAAACCAAACCAGCTCCATGCCAGCCTGGACCTCTTCTCTGAGCTTCCCAAAGAGCCCTTCATCCTCCAGCAGAGAAGAAAACCCTTCCATGCCCCTTCAGGAAGCAGCCAGTTCCAGCAGCTCCCTTTCAAATCCTACCCCAAGAGCCAGGTCACTGCACGGCTCTTGCCCATAGGCCCCTTGCACACTCCAGCTCCAGCTCCTGCTCCAAGCCCTGCCTCCTGCCAGCTTGTCACATTTTGGAGTATTTGATTTCAGTCTTAAGAGCACCTGTCTGGCAGCGGTACAGGAAGGGAGAACCTGCCTGCTCTTTGTTCTTGGCCAGGCAGAGCACAGAGCAGGACACCTGCCTCGGTTTCCCTCTGAGCTCAGGTGCAGGGCTGTGAGCCGGGGAGCTCTGGGTCCATCCTAGATCAGGAATAGGGACTGAAAGGCTGAGCCCAGCCCTGCTCCCACCAGAGGCTCCTCATCTCCAGGGCTCATCTCCCCGAGCAGGATCTGATGCCAGGAGCTAGCTACTAATTGGATCTACTTAAATCAGCAGCTACGTCTGCAGACACAGCTGAAACACAAGCTTGAGCAGGAAGGAGGATAATGCAATAAATTCAAACAGCTCTCCCCAAGGGAATCGCACAACCCCCTGAAACTTCCCTCTTTGCAGATACAGCCCATTACCCTTCCCTGGGCACGCTGTGCCAGTGCAGAGGCAAGCAGCGGTCGAAAAAGTAACCAGCCCAAAGCCCCCTGAAACACCAAACTCCCCCAGCTTCCTGCTCCCAGCAGCAGAGGGAAGGCAGACCAGTTACAGCACAACATTCAAACAGTCCCTGTGGCCACGGGAGCCTCTCTGGTTAACGCTCCGAATCCCGCTCCTCCCTCCCTCCCTCGCTACCCCGGAGGCAGGCAGCAGCGCTGAGTGCACTGGGTTTCCCATTAAAGAGATCCTGAGAGACAGCACTGGGCTGGTACACGTGAGCACGTGTCCGAGAGAAGACACGGGCGGCTGGAGAGATGCTGGCTGCACGGAGCTGCAGCGGGCGTTCCCGCCTGCAGGCAGTCCTTCCCAGCACTGCTCAGCCCTCCGATTCTTTTTTTGCTAACTAAATTAAACATGAGGATAAAATAAGGAAAATACCTAAAAATAAAAAATAAACCGAGCATTTCTACAGCACAACTAGGTCACAGCTCCCCAGCATGCAAGTCGTGGCAGCCACGGCTCAGCCCCTTGAGCCTCCCGGGTTCAAAACTGACATCTCTCTTAAAAGGCTGCTCCCGAAACCCACACCTGCTCCCCGGTAAGCCCAGCTGGAGCCATCTGCTAACGGCTCTGCCTCCCGGCAGCCCTCGGCACCCTCGTTCCGCTGGGCTGTTCTGCTGTGGCACAGAGTAACCCTTCTCCCCACCTGACCACGATGGGTGCCAGCCCGTGCCCTGAGCCTGCCCCACTGCCTCCCTCCATGGGTGCACTGTGGGAGAAGCTCTCCCACCCCTCTGGAATGCATGTTCCCTAACTTGAGCTCTTGGCATCTCAAGGATGATTAGGAGCAGGACTTCAGAGAGATCTTGCACCAAGAACCCCTCCGCACATCCTTCCAGGTGAGGAGCAGGGAGGAGGAAGTTTCCCGGTCCAAGGTCAGGGCAGTAAAGCAAGGAGTGCCCTGGCACTGAGGGACTCTGCTTCCCTTTCATGCCTCCACTCTGTGCGTTAATCTTTAGTAGCTCAGAACAATAGTGTTTAAGGGCAACATCCCTCCCTTGAAGGAGGGTGGAGGAGGAGAGCAGAGGGTGGAGGAGAGTGGCTGCTCTCCTGCCACCGCAAGGCAGAGCCACCCGCAGTGAATACCTTCGCTCTGAATCAGCAGGTAGGTCAACATCCCGGCTGCTCTCGGGGTCCCCAGAGGGGACAGAGCAGCTGCCCCTAGCCCCCTTCTGCTCCCATGGCAGAAGCCACCATTAATCCCTCTCCTCTCGGTTCAGCAGGTCTGCAACACTTCTACAACTGATATCCATCCCTTCCCTTCCCCCAGCTCCTCCTGGGAATACTCCGGCTTTACAGCTAGTGGGGAAAGAGCTGCTAGAGAAATACTCCTTGTAATGTCAAGATGGGACTGTGCTTACAGCCGTCAGCTGCTTGGTAAAAACCAAAGGAGACCAAACCTTCTGAGCTTCAGCAAAGGTCTCAGAGCACAACATCACCATTCAGCTGCACCTGGTGTGTGCCGCAGGCATGTCGCTGTTCCCGGGGGGAAACCACGTACACAAACCATACCAGAGCTCCATGGAAATCAGGCACAGCAGCCCAGACACGTACAGAAAGCTGCATCTTCCACTGGGGAAGAGAGAGCTCCCACCCCCCTCTTCTGTTGCGCTGGGACACCCCACTGCTGCTGAAACAGGGAGAGATCCCGGGCAGCGCTCCAGGGACCCGGCTCCAGCATTAGAGAGGAGCGGGATGAGCAGGCGGAATGACATTACTGAGAGCAGCTGTGAACACAGAGCAGCAAGAAACAGTTTGTTAATTATTTCACAGGTCTTTTTTTAAATGACACTCAGCTCTTCGGATTAAAGAGCCTCAGAGTGCTTTACGAATCAGAGTTGCCAGTGGCTCCCCTGGGAGCGAAGGAAACGCTATCCCTTTTGCTCAAGGACCCTGGGGTTAAGTGGGCTGCTCTGAGCCACAGCCAGCCACGGGCAGGAGCTTGGCTTTCCAGGCGCCTGCTGTAATCACAGATCTGAGGAACGTAATCAAACTGCACCACACACCGAGAGGCAGCAAGGAAAACAGGCAGGGCCCCAAAGAAGGAGAACGAGTAAAGGGGGTAAAGAGCAAAGCTCTGAAATCGGCCTCTGCATCGCTCTTGGTCTAGCGGCAGGAATGCTGCTGCAGGCCGGGCAGGAAGCTGCAGTGGAAGTCATTCCAATGGCATTTCCTGGAGAGCAGTGCAGAAAAGCCTCCCAGGTCGCAGGCTGGGTGAGGAGCTGCCAGGGATCTGCACGCTCAGCCCAGATCTCCAGCCGTCAGTGAGGATACAGCTACCTGGGCTGATTGCTCCAGGCACAACAGCCTGAGCCAGGACACTGCTGACAGCTCCCACAGCCAGGGAGGAACACTCAGGGCTGTGAAGGCACATGGGGGACTCCACTGGCCAGAGGACAGTATTTTTTTCACCCCAAGCAGGTGATGACAACGGGGCCATCGTCTCAGCTGCAAGGGATCAAGGCTGTAAAATAATTACAGAGGACAAAGTGCAAAGCAATAGTCCAGTTGAGCTCCACAGACCAGGTTGCTCAAAGCCCCATCCAACCTGAACATGAACACTTCCAGGGATGGGGCAGCCACAGCTTCTCTGGGCAACCTGTGCCAGTGTCTCACAAACCTCACAGGGCAGAGAGCCTTCCTAATATCCACTCTAACTCTACCCTCTGCCAGTGGGGAGGAATTCCCCCTTGTCCTGTCACTCCATGCCCTTGTCCAAAGTCCCCTTCCAGCTCTGTTGGAGCCTCTTTAGGCACTGGAAGGGAGCCCTCTCTTCTCCAGGCTGAACAACCCTGACTCTCTCAGCCTGAGATGAAGCCATAGGATTCATCTTCAAGACTGCAAAGCGTGGCCTTGGCTATGCTCAGTCACCTCCACTGAGTCAGTTCTGCTGCACATTGGCCACCACATGGAATGGACGGCTGTGATCTCAAACAGGATTAGAAGTGCCGGGGCACCCCCAAAACCCAACCTGCAACACTCAGAAGGGCAGAACTCTGGCAAACAACACTCCCAGGAAATGTGGCGGTGGCAGGGACAGCTTGTGCAGGATACCCGGGACACAAGGCGCAAGGCCAAAATGCATTTCCAAAGAGCTGAGAATCAAAGTCTAACTCTCAGCCTGAAAGCATTGAGGAGCCTGGAGCCAGAGCACAGGACGAAATCCCAGCTGTGTGCTGTCATATGACACAGGCTGAGTCATTTCCTACCATTCAGAAAAAAAATCAAAAAGATAAAAATGAGCTTGCTATATTGACATCTTCAAAGGGTTTTCCCCAAAGAGAATCATAAGCTTCCAGTCCACTGCAGGGTGACACAACACATGTCCCAGCACACAAAGTCCTGTGTGGCCAGGGTCAGCTGAGAACCCAGGAAGCACTGAGCCATCGCAGGAAGTAGTACATTTTCCTTTAGCCTAGCCCAGTTTTTTGGGATTCACATGTCAGAGACTGGTGCTAAAGATGCTATTTGCTTTCAGTCCTAGCCTGACACAGCCCCTTCATACGGTGGGGCATATGGTTGGTCCCCACCGTATGGTTTGTGGGACATACGGTTGGTCCCCACCGTATGTCCCACAAACCTCTTGACTCTACGTCCACAGGTCTAACTCCAAGCCAATCCAGAAAACCCTCCTTAAATCCCACTCTGAATGTGGATTTAGCCTTGAAGGAGAAGCTGTCATGCACTGGAGGGTCACAGCCAGGCAGGAACTACTGCTCACTTTCCTTTCTCAAACAGATTAAGCACGGTCAGTACATCTCTGCCTGCCAGGCTCTCTCCCGTTCACTCTGTGCTTCCCCCTCCTTCCTTCCCACTCACCAGATTTCTCCCTCCATGACTCCCAATCCCCACTGGCATCACCGTTTGAACTTCACAGCTAGTGGGACCCGGTCCTGGTCAAAGCAAACTGCCCCAGGAAAGCCTCCTTTTTGGATGTGATGGCTTGCCAAGGCAGCAGTTCTCTTCTGGCTGGTTATTAAATGTTCCCCTTGGGTTGTTCTTGTTTGTTTGTTTTCCCAGTGCCAGATTGCAGAGACGAGGGCAAACCAAGGCAGAGCCAGTAAATGTGACAAAACACTCCCATGTTAACGTTATGGAGCAAGATTTACCATTTCCCCTTGCCTCAAAATGTGATTTCTCAAGAGAACTGCTACAGCCCAACACACAGCAGCCTCGAAAGGCACCTGCACCCCATGGCCCCCCTATGCTGCCTTTGTTCCACTGGTGGGGAATGAAACAGAGCTTCCTACACAATTGGGCTGTGCAGCACTTGTGATGGAGCCATGTTCCTTCTCTCTTTCAGAGGGGCTTTCCAGGAAGAGAAGTGCTGCAGCGCTCCAAAACACAAACCACCTGGGCCCTGCCAAGCAGGCCTGCCAGAACTTGCATCCCACTCACCAGGACCTGCCTGCTGCACCTCTTGGGAGCGCTTTGTTTGAATGGGACAGGCTCTAACAGCTCCAATGCACCAGACAGACTCCCTGTGCAAACAGGGCGGCAGGAGAGGAATGGCTCCATCACAGCCAGGGCAGGGTGGCACTCCTCTTGCAGGGAGAGCTGGCAGCAGGCCAGCGGCTTTCTCCCTGCAGCTGGAATCGCGCGAGAGCGAAGGAAAGCGAAGCATCCCCATGCACGCCCCACATGTGAGGCACTCAGGAGCTCTTATGGCCTCTGTCCCTTGGTGTGGAGTGGCATGGCTGCCTCCAAGAAGGGACATGATGAAAGCTGAGAGTGGAGGAAAGCTACAGCCAAGATGTCAAATGAGCACTCAGGGTTTGCAACAGGCTGGCAGTAGCAACACTGCCCAGCGCTGGTTTTTTGGTGGCTGGTGGTGTGGATTCCCCACACTCCGGTCTTCACCACCCTGCCTGGCTCCCATTCAGCTCCCAGCACAGCCCAGGCAGCAGCACAGCCCAGGCAGCAGCACAGCCTGGGCAGGGAAGTTAAAAGCCCGGTTCAAGGTTAGAACAAGAGAGCAAGGCGGTCCCCTGAGTGGGAAACGGCGATTTTCAAAGCCAGAGCTGGTGGGCGGGTCAGATAGAGAGGAGTCCTGACCCTTCCGCAATCTGTTGAACAAATATTTGTTCCAAACAATTAATTTAGAGACAGACACAAAAAAATTGAAGAGTCTGAATCGTGATGGTTGGGGGTGGGGAACAGAGGGAGGAGGTATTTCATTCCCCACAAGCAGGGACCAGTGATTTTCCACCAGTGATTTAATCTAAATCCCCCAGAGAGTTCATTTACAAAAAATCAGATTGCATTATCGCCTAGGTCTCCAGGATACAGCCCAATCCGTCACTAACAGCAACAGCCACACTAGCTTGGAAACCTCAGTTTGATCACTCAATTCCAAGACTAATCTGTGGCTCTAAAAGCCAAAGGCAGAGGGAGGGGGAAGGAACTTTGCATTTGGCCAGGGTTATCTGCGGGATGAGAGAGCTAATGGGCCACATACAGCCAGATGAAATGGCCAGCAGATCCCGGGTTATTAATTGAAACCAAGCTCCTCTCCTTGCCTGAGCAGCCCCACCCAGGCAGTGCCTCAGGGCGGCCACATTCCTGGAATTCCTGCACCCTTCCTGAACCAGCTCCCTCGTTCTGGGTGCACCAGCTCCCCTTCTTCTCCGGGGTTCCCAGCATTGCTGGCCAGGCACAGGGAGCTGGGGAGAGCCTCTCCTCTGTCAGGAGGGTGCAGAGCACAATGCTGGGCACAAAGGCTCCTGTCCCCTTCCCAAAATGTTGGGCTCTGCTGATGGACCGTGAGCTGAAGGGGGCTGAGAGGCCTCAGCTCCCAGCAAGGAGGCAATTCCCCACTGCTTAGATGCCAATGCCTGACAGCATGAACTCTTTCCAGTGGGAACCGGTAAAGGTTACACCAGCAGGGAATCACTAAGATGCAGAAGCCAAATGAAAACTCAGACATCTGTAGGTCATATACCTCCCGCCGGCAGTCCCAGGCTGCACCGCACAGCCGGACCCGGCATTTCAAGAATGCTTCCTGAAGAAATGCTTATTCATGTTAATACCTCACCACTGAGAGCTCCCAGGGTTTGCTGCTGGGGCAGCTGGGAGCACTGCTCCCTGCCAAGGGAAAAGCAGCTGCGGGCTGAGCAGCTCTCCAGCACAGAGGTTGCCTCCATCTCGGCCCTGGCTCCCACCACACCAACTCAGACAGTCTCAGAAGCCCACCCTACCACCGGCATCTGCTGTGGGATTCACTTCACCATGAGCAAGGCAAGTGCTGTTTCCAGAATGAAGAAGTGATGGCAAACCACCAGCCAGCCCACCACAACACTGCCTTGGAGAGGAGGAAGCTCCACTCCCTGCTGTTAATGACACTGGGAACATGCCCCAGAGCCAGGGCTCTGCTTGAAGAACAAGCTTGGATGACATTAGATTTCCAAAGGCTCTTGGAAAAACAGGTCTTTTACATAACATCCAGGGAGAGGGAGAAAAAGCAGAGCTGGAGAAAGATATCTGAACACAAACTGTTTGTGTCAACATGGTGGGCTGACCCTCTTGGGAAAGAGTGTTAAGAGCACAGAGGGCAAGACCACACACCCCTTTATCCTCCCTGCAAGGGGTAGGACAAGCTCTAGCACAAACATTGAGGGAGCTGCGCTCCGGTTTGACCGGCCCCACTGCCCGCCTGGAGCGAGGGAGGGCATGGGCAGCCACCCCCACCACAGAGAGGTGTTCTTACCCATCCGCCATTCTCCTGGATCCAGGGATCTAAGTGGTCGGTCAAGTACGTGGTCATCCAAGACACGATGCGTTTCACCAATACCCGCATCTCCTTGACAACGCTCTCCACGCACAAGGCTCCTCCGAAGGAGAAGAAAGCCACGATGCGGCCCCAGTTCACTCCATCGCGGAACAGTTCGTTCACTACCTGCTCAAAGCTCTGATACGCCGTGCTGGGAGTGATGTGGAGCTGGGAAGTGAGGTCGCTGAACGCCCGCCGGTACCTCAGCTCAAACTCATCCCCCGCTTCTCTCAGCGCCTGCCTCACGTCGGCTGCTCGATGGATCTCATGGACTTCGAGGCTGCTCTGGTGCACGGTGGCACCGTTCACTATGTGGCTGGTGGGCGCGTGCCAGGAGGGGCTCCCGTTGAAGACGCCGTCCATCTCGTCCTCCTCCCCTGCAAAGTCAGTCCTGTTGTCATCCTCCTCCTCCAGCTGACTCCAGCTGTATCCTTTCTGTGAGAGCTTGTAGGAAACAAAGTCAATCACTAACTCCCGGTTACTGCTGTACATTTTCACACCTGGGACGCCCTCAATGAGTCCATGGTCCGGAGCACAAGCAGATCAGCACTTAGCAGGTCCCGACTCCACTCCTCTTCCTCACGACCGATGGAAACATCTGACCTTAGCACAGAGGAGGAAAGAGGCACCGAAACGGTTAATGCCACAGCTCTTAGATGCACCCGCGCCATTACCACCGATAGCTTATCGTTATACTGAGATCACCCCGCAGCTCTACGCCGAGGCTCAGGGCCACCAGATTGAAGCCGCACGGAGAACCGACCACAACGCCCCCTTCCCCAGAAACCAGCCGCGAGCCCCGGGGACCCCCAGGCTCGCTCCGAGCAGACCCCAGGTCTCACCGGGTGCGGGCTGCGCCTGGCAGGCCGGCTGCGGGCCGGGGCGGAGGCGGTTCTCGTTCTGCTGGAGCTGCGGGTCGGCCCGGTCCGAAACAGCACCGCCCCCGCCTCGCCCCGCCCGTTAAAGGGCCCGGCGCCCCCGCCCCCCTCCGCCGGCGTTACCCAACGGCTGCAGCGACGGCAGCGGGCGGGCAGCGCTACCCAAGGATCACGGCAGCCCCAGGGGGGCCCGGTTTGACGGTAACCGCAGCCCCCGCCGCCCCAAAGCCCCTCGCTCCCCGCAGGCGGAGAGGATAAACCGCTGAAAACCGGCGAGCGCTCGC
>VZTH01018059.1:0-15345 GCA_013397815.1 Aleadryas rufinucha
GGGACAGGGGGACAGGGGGACACGAGGACACGGGGTGCAGGGACACGGGGGCGTGGGGACACGGGGAGACAGGGACACAGGGACATAGGGAGACAGGGACAGGGGGACAGGGGCACAGAGCCGAGCAGTGGCATTCAGTGGGGGCCACCTGGAATCATGAGGGGTCCCCAGCCAACCCCTGTCTGTCCCCCTGTCCCTCTGTCCCCCTCCCGTCCCCTTCATCTCTCACTTCTCATTCTGCCCTGATTCTGCTCTGTGGTTCCTGCAGAGCCCGTGGCTCTCCCCCCTGTCCCATTCGTCCCCTTCTTTCTCTTCCCGTGACATTTCTGGCGTTGGCTGCACATGTCCTGGTCCCCCTGGTGCGTGACAACGCACAAGGCTGGGCTGGGGATGTGTCACCAGCTCTGTTATTCCTCCTCTTAGCCGGGAAAATGGACCAGAGGTCACCCAGCGCCCACTTTGGTGACAAGAAGGGGACAGTGCAGGGCGGCCCCATCTACATCAAGCTGTGTGACACCAGCTTGTCACCCTGACCCCGGTGCTGGATGCTGGGGATCCCTGCTCCCGGCAGGGCTGGGCAGGCCCAGCGCCCCGGGGTGATGCAGCAGGGCAGGGCTGGGAGCCAGCTGCCACCTTCCTGTCCCACACGCGGGGCACAAACAGCTCCGTCTTCCCGCTGTGCTTCTCACCCGGCCCCCTGCAGCTGCCTCTCGCCTGCTTCCTCCTGCCCACGGTGTGGGTGTGTGCCGGCGGCTGGAGATCTCTCCCCCCTCCCTCGGTGGCGTGCCCCAGATGCTCGGCGGTGGTGGTGACAACGGGCGGTCACCTCGTGCTCCAGTCTGGCACCGCGGGACTGTGGTGGGCAGGACGCTGGCGTGACGTGGTGGAGACAAAGGGAGGGTGCCAGTGGGGAAGGGGCCGGTGACAGCCCCGCAGTGTCACCAGCCCTGTGCCGTTCGTGCAGACCCGGCTCCACAGCGGCCGCTCCGCGGAGATGTCCCGGCGGGTGCTGTCACCTGGTTGTGCTGCTGCCTGTGTCACCCTCCTGCTCGGCTGGGCCTGGCTCGGCTCTGCCACCCAACCCTTCCCGGGTAAGCGCCTTGGTGGCTCTGGGGGTGATGGGGTAGGGCGGGGACACCTCGCTGGGGCACCCCAATATCTTCACGGGGAGAGTCTGGGGCCCTGCTCTGCTGCCTTTCCTCAGTGTCCACACTGAGAATCCAAGTGAAGACCTGAAACCCATTCTGCATTTCCCCTTTTGGCAGCAAAATTCAGATGACTGCTCTCGTAACCTGAATTTTCCATCCTCTGCATGGGGAGAGGGGGCAGAGGTTGTGGGAAACCTGTCGGATGTAACCAAAGCCCCCCGGGGTGTTCTGGGGGCCATCGGGATGGAAATTCCAGACCTGGGGGTGACGTGTAGAGCCTGTCTGGGTTTTTTTTTTTTTGAGCGAGCCAGAAAAGGGATTTGATCCTGAGTTGTTTTTCTGGTGTCCCGAGACCTTCCTGTTCTTCACTTTTGTTCTTCACACGCAGCAGAAAGTCCCCGACCGCAGGAAGATGAGGAGATGTCTCTGGCCGTGGTGGGCAGCTGGGCTGGGGGGGACGGCTGGGACTATCCCAGCCCCGTGCTGCTGTGGCTTTCCTGTCTGCCCTCCTGATCCCGTTGTGCTGGGCTGGGTAGGGACGTCAGCAGGGCCAGGGAAGTGGGAGCAGAGCCCAGCTGGGCTCAGAGCAGGGCTGGGCTGGCACAGGATGTGGCTCCGCAGGGAGAGGGCAGCAGGGTGCTGGGGGCTCCCCTGGTGTGGCACAGGGAGATGCCACCTCCTGTGTCTGCTGGTGGCTCTGCAGGGAGGGGTGACAGCTCAGGGGGTCCCCTCCCAGGGTCAGTGGGAGGGTGCTCCGGGCTGAGCCCGACGCCTCATGTCCCCGCAGCGCCTGCCAAAGGGCGAGCCCTGCTCCGCCTCACGCCCCAGGAGAAGAACCGGTGCTCCGAGGCCTCCGAGGAAGATTTCCTCAACAGCACCCTCAGCACCCGCCTGCTCCCTGCCCTCTACTCCGTGGTCCTGCTGGTGGGGCTGCCGGCCAACGCTCTGGCCTGCTGGGTGCTGGCCACCAACTTCAGGAGGTGCTCCAGCGCCCTCTTCCTGCTCAACCTGGCCGGGGCTGACCTGCTCTTTGTCCTCCTGCTGCCCTTCAAGATCTCCTACCACCTCCTGGGCAACCACTGGCTCTTCGGGGACTACCTGTGCCGCGCCATGGTGGCCTTCTTCTATGGGAACATGTACAGCTCCATCCTCTTCCTCACCTGCATCGGCCTGGAGCGCTACATCTCCGTGGCACACCCGTTCCTGTGGAAGGGCTCCAGCTGGACGAGGGGCAAGGTGGGCATCTGTGTGGGCATCTGGCTGGCCGTGGGGCTGGGCATGAGCCCCCTGCTCCTGCGCCCGCACACCCACGACATCTCGAGCCTGAACATCACGACGTGCCACGACGTGCTGGGAAAGGAAACCCAAAAGTTCTTTGGCCCCTATTTCCTGTCCCTGGTGGGGCTGGGCTTTGGGCTGCCCTTCGTGCTCATGGCCATCTCCTACGGCTGCATCCTGGCTCGGCTGCTGGCCAAGGGCGGGAGCCATGGGCAGGTGGTGCGTGTCCTGGCCCTGGTCCTGCTGGCCTTCATCGTCTGCTTCACGCCCAGCAACGTGCTGCTCTTCATCCACCACCTGCTGGAGCCCGCGGGCTGCAACAACCGCACCTACGTCTCCTACGCCCTGGCCCTGGTGCTCAGCGCCTGCAACAACTGCTTCGATCCCTTCATCTACTTCTACGTCTCCCGGGATTTTCGGGGCTGGCTCCGGGATGCTGGGGGCCGCTGCCTGCGGGGCCTCGAGGCCTCGTCGGGGAGGTCCACGGAGAAGACGGCCCTGCCCCTGAGGTCCAGCGGGCAGAGCCAGGGCTGCCAGGCTGTGTCCCCCTGCCCCGGGGAGGGGGGAGCCTGAAGCGTGCCCACCACGAAGGGCTGGCAGCAGACTCGGGCAGAAAATCCCACCCGGATCTGAGGTTCGCGAGGGTTTTGCCTCGGTTTTGCTCCTCTGGTGACACCAGCGCTGCCCAAACTCCCTTGTCCCCCAGCTGGGTGCCTGGCACCCCGATTTCCCCACCTGCCAGAGCCTGGCATCCCTCACCGCTGCTCCTGCAGTGACCAAACCCTCCAGAGTACAAATAAACCTTTATTTCTCCCTGCTGGTGGCAGGAATAGGTCCAAACACCCTCACCGAGGAGGGGCTGCCCTCCATCGCCAGGACCACGCTCCAGGCACACACGGCCAGCCCCTGCTCCTGCTGCTCCCCCTTTCCCCCCAAAATACGCCACAGTGGGTGTGAGAAGGGAAGGGGGGATGGCTCGGGGGTCCTGGCCCTGCCCTGCAGGCCCGGTGCTGGACAGGGGACACGCTGTGTCCCCCCGTGCTGGCAGGCACCCCTCACCCCCTGCCTGGCACGGTGCCGTGCTGCCAGAACATCCAGGCACCACATTCCTGCTTTTCTTGCATCCCTCGGCGCTGGGCTCGATGACAGATGTGCCACCCACGAGCAAGAGCACACGTGGCAGCAGCCCCAGCCCTCCCACTGAGGGGGTACCACGGCCCCAGCATCCCGGTCCCCACTTGTCCCTTTGGTTCCCGATCCCAGCCTGGCTCCGGGATGAGGAGGAGGAGGAGGAGGGTGGGGGTTCCATGACGTGGGAGTGTGGGGTACCCATCATCACTGCCACCGGGCATGACTTGACCCCCCAGGTCGGTGGCCACCCCTCTGGCACAGCGGGGTCACGTCACCGGCTGGCCCGGCCCCGGGGGTTGGCCGTCGCTCTTCTTGAGGATGACGCTGCTGAGCTCCTGGATGAGTTTGTCACTGATGGGTGAGGAAGGCTGCAAGCTCCTCTTCCTGGGCAGCTCCAGGGAGGTCTCTGCCGTGGGGCTGCTCCCCGGCGTGGCTGCCTGCTCCCAGTCCCTGCCCAGCACCAGGGAAGGCTCCAGGTTCCTCTCCAGAGAGGACGTTTTGGTGGGTCTGAGCCCCGGGGTCGGAGCTTTGTTGCTCTCCAGGTTCAAGCCCCTTTCGAGGGACACGGCTTTGGTGACAGAGGGACTTGTCACCCTGTGGGCCGGGCTGGCGGGCAGCGAGGAGCGCAGGGAGGTGGCTGGGGGCTGCTCGAGGAACAGGGATGGCTTCTTGGACCTGTCCACGGGGGGCACGGCCGCCAGCTCTGCCAGCAGCCCCTGCCCCAGGTCCAGCGCCGCCAGCTCGGGGAAGTTCCCCACCTCCTCGTAGACAGGATCAATGTCTGCCTCCTTCTCCTGCTGCTCCTCCAGAGAGTCCTGGTGGATCTTCATGGGCTGGGGAGGGCGGGGGGTCAGGGTGAGGGGCACTGTCCACACAGCTCAGCTGTACCCCTCCGTCCCCCCTCACCCTGCCCTCCCTGTGCTGCCTGGGGGTCGTCGTCCCTCACCACGGGGGACCCACCCTCCAGCAGGTCCCTGGGCTCAGGCACTGCTGCCCTTTCTTCCCCGTTGCTGAGGAAGGGGGAGTGTTTTGGTCCCTGCCCGGGCATGGTCCGTGCCACCAGCCCAGCACCCCTTGGCAGAGGGCTCTGGGGTGGGGCGGGCAGGAGGATGCCATGCAGAGCACAAAGCCGGGTGAGATGAGGTCCAGCCAGGTGTCCTTTGTGGAAATCAGGGACAGGGAAGGCACACCTAAACCTCACATTTCTTCCACTGATCCCCTACGGGCAACGTGTGCCCAGCGGGAGAGGCTCTGGGAACTGGGCTGGACTGGTGTGGTCTCGCTTGCCCACACTGGGACCGTGCAGGGCCCCACATCCCCCAGGCAGAGCAGTGGGCACCCCCTCTGAGTGCCACACGACGTGGGCACACGCCCGAGTGCCCGCGGGGTGCTGCAGTGAGCCCTGGCACGGCGCAAAGCCAGCAGCGGATGCTCCACGCGTGCAGGTACTTACAAAGAACATGGACAAAGTCCTTCGCGTGTGCAGGCGGCGCTGGAAACAGAGGAGACGGACAGGGGTGAGCACGGAGAGCACAGAGCAGGGCCACGGGGGGCCTGGGAGGGCAGGGAAGGGGCAGGGGGGTGCAGGAGCCTGCAGGCACAGAGAGCTGCCACGGACACGAGCACGGCACGCAGCGCACACAGCACCCATCGATGCAGCAGCCTCTCCAGCCCCGGGGCGGGCACAGGCTCTTGGGATGGGTACAAGGAGCAGGATGGGTGCAGGAGGAAACCTCAGGGGCTTTACCAGGGTCTGGTTGGCAGAGAGCATGGTGGCATCGGTGCTGTCCCCGTGCAGGGGCACCAGTGGCATGGTCCCGAATTTCTGCTTGGCCAGGTCGGAGGAGGAGCGTCGGCGCAGGACCACGGGGCGCAGGTCGTCGTGCTGCGCACACAGGGACAGGGTGGGGATGGCGGTTGTGCCCCTGCCAGCCCCACCCCAGCTCTCCCCAGCTGAGCACCAGCAGCCTGCACCCACCTGAGCCTTGAGGATGCTGGTGGTCCAGTCCCACAGCTCAGCCTGCCCCGAGCACACCAGGTACCTGCAGAGGAAACAGCGGAGAAGCTGCCAGGGAGTGGGGACGGTGGGGGCCATGTCCCCTTGTCACCTCGTCTGTGAGCCTGGGGCTCTCAGGTTCGTCTACACCCCACGGGGCTGCACCTCTGAGAATCTCTGCGTGCCCGAATTGCTGCTTTAGGGCAAGGTGAGAGCTCTTCGGGCACCCAGCATCACCCAGGGGTGCTGGTGTGGGTGGGGAGGCAGGGAGGCTGTGTGGCAGGGACATGGGTGGCCCCTGGAGCCCGGCTGCCACCTTGTGCCAGGGACAATGTGGCCCCACCCCTCTGCCTCTTGAGTGCCCCAGCTCTGCCCTGACTCCCTGGCCCTGTAGTGCTGCCCTTGGCTGTCCCACTCCCACTGAAATTGGGGACAGACCTCGACCTCCCGCAGCCCCAGGACAGCAGGGGAAGGTACTCACAGCTGCTGCTTGTCCAGGGTCAGCGTGAAACCCCACCTGGAAAGGAACACAAGGCTGTGGGGCAGCTCAGACACGGCCTGGGGGCTGTGGGCAGTGGGGCAGGGGGCTGAGCTCGCCCCGTGGGCACAGGCTTTGGGTGCAGGTGGAGCCTGGTGCGCTGCAGCAGCCGGGTTTGGGTGCCAGGAGCAGGGACTGAGGGATGCCAGCCCCAGCGCCACGGCTGGGAAGGTCCCACTTACTGAGCTGGTGGCTTCAGCTTCTTCCTAATGCCCATGTAAACCTTGGCTGCGTCCAGGGGCCACTCACGCTCCGGCTTGGCACTCTGGAAAGGGAGATCCAGTGGGTCAGCCCGGCTTGGTGCCAGCCTCCCTGCCAGGAGGACAGCCAGGACTGTGTCACTGCTGTCCCCAGGCTCCTCCTCTCCACCTCTCCTCCCACCCTCGGGGCTCAGGTCCATGCCACAGCATCCCCCGGGTACCCTCTTCTCCTTGAGCAGCAGCAGCCTCCGGTCCCGGATGACGAAGTAACGCTCCTGGAACTTGTTCCCCAGCAGCTTGGGGGGCTCCTCGCGGCATTTCAGCAGCCCACACTTGGGGGTCTCACGCTTGGCACCTGCCCAGTGCGGGGAGATGAGGGTCAGGCAGGGTGGGATTGCAGGGGGATCCCACTCTGGCTCTTGGGGCTGTGCCCCTGATGGCTGCAGGGCGGTGAGCAGGGCAAGGGGAAGCTCAGGCAGAGCTGTCCCCTTCTGGGGACACCCCGAGGGGCTGGGTCCCTTTGTGATGGCCTTACCTGTGAAGAGACAGCTGCCCTCGCCGATGGGCACCTTCCTCACCAGCAGGTATGCGGCGCTGGGCTCCGGGAGCTTGCACCACTGCAAAGCCTGCTCCAGCACCTTCTCCTTGGGGTGCAGGGGCCGCTCTGGGGACACAGGGACACCCTCACCACCGTGCCCCCTTCCCTGTGCCAGTTCCTGTCCCCTCTGCCACCACCACCCACACCTCCCTCCTCTCAGCAGCCCGGCCGTGCCAGGAGCATCCCCCTGGGCCATCCCCCCGTGCTCACCCAGCTCCCCGTTCTCCAGCGCCTCGAAGGTCAGCCAGATGTCCAGGCTGGCGGCCACGTTGCGCATCTCCAGCACCTGGTTGGTCAGTTCCTCCGCCGTCATCGAGGGGGACACCTGGGGCCGGACACACGGGGAGCTGCGGTGGGTGGTGCGGGATGGGTCCCAGGGACGCCGGGAGCGCGCGTCCCTCCTCACCGGCACAGCCCTGCTTCGGGACTCACCTTCAGGGTGACGCAGCAGTCGGGCACCTTCTGCTCCAGGTAAACCTCGATGATGAGGTCCCCTGCCTGGGAGAGCTGCGGGGACAGCGGGTGGCATTGGTGCGGTGCTGGTGTGGGTGCTGAGCACATCCCATCTTCCCAGGGGCTGGAGGTGGTGGAAGCTGGGGCTGCTTCTCCCCTGGGCAGGAGCCTCAAGGTGATGGGCACGGGGGAGATAATAGGGGGAAAGTCCTTTCCCAAATGTGGGTGTGGGACAGTGGGGACCCAGGATGGGCAGCTGGGAGTGTCCCCATCCTCCAGCCAGTCCCTCCAGCCCAGGGGTCTCTGATGTGGTGGGGGCCAACAAGCACATCCCCAGTACCTGGGTGTCCTTCCAGGTGGTGATCAGGCTGTTCTCCAGATCCATCTGGGATACCTGGTCCTCGTCAATCTGCCAGAGGGAGGGTGCACAGGGTCAGTGGGGAGCGGGATACGGCCTGAGGACACAGGGCTGGGATGGAGGGACGCAGGGGGAGGCAGAGGTGGGCAGCGTGGGGGCATCCAAGGGGGTCTGGGTCAAACCCAGCACAGAGGGGGCTGCAGGCCCCTGCTCACGTTGAAGATGCTGACGTAGTTGTCGATGAGATCTTCCATCACCTTGACCTCGTGCTCCCCTTTGCCGTCGGTCTGGAAGAGGCTGGGTGCGAAGAGCAGCGACAGGTTCTTGGTGCTCATCTGGTTGAGGTCTGCGCATTTCTGCACCCTGGCACGAGGAGCACAGAGGTGAGGGGCTGCTCCCGCTCAGGGTGGGGTTTCAGCCCCAGCCGCCCTCCTCTGCCTCATACAAACTCCCCTCAGAAACAGCCTGGATGCCCCCAGCCCC
The DNA here is from genome assembly GCA_013397815.1 of Aleadryas rufinucha. NCBI lineage: Eukaryota > Metazoa > Chordata > Aves > Passeriformes > Aleadryas > Aleadryas rufinucha. The sequence goes on from VZTH01018059.1 coordinate 8,184, forward strand.
TCAGCAGCAGGAACTTCAAACTGGGCAGCTCCTGCTTGAGAACTTCCATCAAACCAGGCCTCAAACTCTGACTCAGGGACAGGAATTGAGTGTTTTATGTCTTTTTGGGGCACTTTTTGGGTGAAGTTTACATCCTACAGGGTGGTGTCCCCTAGTCCCAAACCTCCTATCACTCCCCCTTGCTGCAGGATGACTTTGGGAGCGTTCAAGGTGTCCCAGAAATGTTCCAGCACCAGCTGTGGGGCTGGGGGAGCAGGACATGGGCACGGGGCCCTCCCTGTCTCAGGGATAGGAACCAGCATTCCCTGGACAGCAGAGAGACCCCACAATGCTGGCCGGACCAGGGGAAGTCCCCACTGACCGGTAGAGGTGCCCGATGAGCGCAGCCAGGGTCTTGTGGTTGAGGCGAGGCAGGCGGTGGATGAGCTCCTTGTACCGCTCCAAGCGCTGCGGCTTCGAGGAGATTTCTGGAGGGAGCAAAACCAGATCCTGCCTGAACACAGCAGATCCAGAGCGGACACGGCACCAAGGCTGGCGCCGGGATCCCATCCGGAGGGACGCCGGCCCCAGGGAACCCAGTGTGGAGCAGGGCTGGGTGAAGGAGGTACCTGCAGCCTCCTTCCACTGCGGGTGCAGCTCCAGGGTGAAGATGGGATCTTCCAGCTCGCGGAAGAACCTCTTCAGCACGTCAGTGACGTCCTCGATGAAGTTGTCGCTGATGCGCAGCTTGACGTTGCGGGCGTCCCGCCGGAACTCCTCCATCAGTACCTTGATCCGGGACTTGGCTCCGTTCTTGCGGTAAATCCCCTCGTGCCGCAGCCCTGGGACAGGGACATGGGGTCACAGGGGCCCGGTCCTGCTCAGAGAGTCCCTCATGGAGCTGGTGGCCGTGGAGCGGTGCCTCCTGCCTGGGTCCGTCGGCCACCCCGAGGTGTCGGAGGGCGCCGGGGCGGGCTGGGCTCACCGTACTGGGTGATGAAGGCGATGCAGGAGTCCACGATGATGGGGATGTCCCCCCGGCTCAGCTGCTGGTCCCTCAGGGCATTGCCCCGGCCCCCCGCTGACGCCTGGATGTCACCGTACCACGCCGCCGAGTCCGCCCGCGACAAACCCTGCAGGTAAAACGTCCTGAGAGCAACAAGGGCAGAAAAGAGGGAATGAGGGTGGTCACAGGGGCAGGTCATCCCCTCCTGCCTGCGACAGGGAGTGCGGGCCAGCCAGGAGGGAGGACACCCTACCCCACCTAAACACCTCTGCAAGCCCCTGGGTCACAGCCCTGCTGCCCCAGTAACTTCCCCACCAGGGATTTGGGATCAGCATCGGCCCATCCATAAATTCCTTTGCCCTGGGCATCACGCCGAGGTTGCTCGGCTCATTCCCCCCCACCCCCACGGCCAGGACTCACCTCCCCATCTCCACCAGGATCAGCAGCTCCTTCTTCTCCGGGGTGTCCGCGGGGGGAACCAGACCTGCATCGGGGCGAGAAGCTGAGGGGTCAGAGCCGCGCGCGGCCGCCCCGCGGTGCCGGTCCCGGGCCGCGACGCGGCACTCACTGAGCTCCTGCAGCCGCCGCAGGTTGATGCTGTCCTCGGCCCCGTCCTCCTCGGCGGGGCAGATGAAGAGGTGGCCCTTCTGCAGGATGAAGAAGGCCCTCTGCCAGCGCTCGGGGTTCAGCATGCACTTGTAGCGCAGCTGGCCCACGCGCTGGAACTCGTAGCCCAGCAGGCAGTGGCAGCTCACGGGCGTGAACCACTGTGGGATGGAACAGGAGACGAGCGGGGTGAAGACGGGGCTGCACCCCCGAAGGCTGACCCCCCTGAGGATGGGGGCAGGTCACCAGGGAGGGTGGGAGCCCCTGGAAAGGGATGAGGGCGCTTCCCACAGCGGATGAAGAGCATGGGGAGCTGGGAGGGATCACACGGGGACAGAGCCTGGGGACACACCACATGCCCAGGGCTGGGGCTGGCTCACCTTGCCGATGGCACTGGCCCAGGCTTGCAGCGTTTCGGGCCCGTCCGTTCCCAGCTGCTGCACTTTCTCCCCGGTGAGGAAGAGCTCGAGGGTGAAGCGAAACCTGCAGAGGATGAACCAGCCCATGAGGACAACCCTGCCCCTGGCCCAGAGCTGGAGCAGCACCGAGCAGGGAGCCCGGCCCTGCTGTCTGTGTGCCCCAGGCTCTCTGGGCATGGCTGGGGGCACGGCTGCGGGTACCTCTCAGTGGGGCCGGGGCTGGTGAGTGCCTGGTGGGCTCTGCTGACCCCCAGGGAGAGGAGATCCCCGCTGTCAATGTGGCCCAGGGGCTCAGTGCATTTCTCGGTCTCGAAGAAGAGCAGGGCTCTCTCCAGGGAGCACCACGTGCGCTGGAAGTCTGCGGGGATGAGGGGTGAGTGGCACTGGGGTGGGCACCCCGCTGGCTGCCCTCCAGTGCTGCCCACACTCACCCTCTTTGCTCTTCCTGGCCCCTGGGAGCTTCGGGGGGGCCGTGGCCCGGTACAGGAACCCGCTGTGTGTCACCGGCTGGGTGATCTCGTTGTAGACGCCCTCCGGACCCGGGTCCCGTGGGCGGGGGCTCCCTGTGGGACACGGCACTGAGAGGGGGTGGGAGCAGGCACCCAGCAGGCACCAGAGGGAGATCCCACTCATGCAGGTGTGGGCAGTGGGGTGTGCAGGCATGGGGTTCCCCAAAAAGGGACTCCAGAAGAACCCGCTGCCTCTCCCCATCCTAAAACAGGGCGGGTCCGCCCGGCAGCCACGACACCGGACACCCTGGCTGTCCCCAGCCTTGGGGCACGCTAGAAGGGGCAGAGCCAGCAGCAAAGAGGAAGTTCCTCCACCGCAGCCAGGTGGGGCTCGAGGGTCCTCGTTACCTGAAAGGTTCCTGGGCCTTTTGCTCTCTGGTCCCCACCAAAGGTCGGCCCCTGGGGCCACCTCACTGGCAGCAGGATCAGCGGCCAGGGCAGCCTCCGAGGATGAGAAGAACTGCAGGACGGTCTTGAGCAGGGCTGGTCCTGCCACCGCAGTGCACAGCGCCTGGGGTGGAACAGGCACCCTTAGGGGCCACGTCCTGGCTCGTGGAGATCCCAGCTCCCTCCCAGGGCTGCTCCAAGGCAGCCAACCCAGGGCACAACCTCCCAAAATCTGCCTGGCACGAGGGGGTGAGCGCACACAGCCAGGCAGGAGCTGCTGGCACCTCAGTCCAGGAGCTCTGGGGTGGCTCCCAGCACCTCGAGGTGTCCCCTACCTGGAGCACCTCCTCCTGAGTGCCGTACTGGGGGTGGGGCAGGCGGTACCGTCCCTCTCGGTACTTGCGGGCGATGAAGTCCCGTCTCTGCTCGGCGCCGCTGTCCGGCGTGATGGCCTCGGCGGCGGGGAGCCGAGCGGCCCAGAACCGGTTGGCTCGGTCATTTCCCAGCACGATGAAGAGCTGTGGGAGAGCCCAATGGTCATGGTGAGCCCCAGGGCCAGCAGGAGGGACCCATGGTCATGGCGAGCCCCAGGGCCAGTGGGAGGGTCCCATGATCATGGCGAGCCCCAGGGCCAGCAGGAAGGTCCCATGATCATGGTGAGCCGCAGGGCCAGCAGAAGGGCCCCATGGTCATGGTGAGCCCCAGGGCCAGCGAGAGGAGCAGGTTTCCCCGTGTTCCTGCATCCCAAGGGAGGCTGTGGGGCTGCTGCCCTGCCAGAGGAGCAGCCTGGCCCCTGAGGACACCATGGCCTCACCTGCACGATTTCACTGCACCCCCAAGTGCCTCACCTGCACGATTTCATTGGACCAAACGCTGGTGTCCAGCTTCAGGCTTTGCACCTTGGAAATGTTGGAGCCCAGGCTGCGGTGCTGCCCTGCAGGGAGCAGGAGACTCAGCACCCCCCGATCCTGCTGGGGAACTGGGCCCCCAGCTGTGCCCACACCCCCCAGGACGCCCTTGTGCCCGCCGGGCGCTGCCCCACCTGCACACTGCTTGCAGATGACCACGCACAGGTTGATGGATGCCCAGTCGGGACTCTGGGCCCAGCAGTCGGCGCAGTATTTGTTGGCTTTGTTGGACCAGATCTTCTCCGCCACCTCGTAGTCGTAGAGCGTCTCGGCGATGGCCTCCTGCAGCGCTTCCATCCACTCCCGCTTCTCCCGCTCCGACTCCGCCACGAAGCTGGGAGCGCCAGCACGGCCGGACCTCAGCGGGCTGCAGCAGCCAGCCCCCAAGGCCCAGCTCCCAGCCGCTCCTCCCTCCTCATCCCCCCTGGGTGCTGGGCTACCTGAACGTCTTGGAGGGGGTGATGAGCTCGAAGCTGCGGCTCTTGGCCTCGCGGATGGTGGAGCCGCGCATCTCGACGAAGCACACGGCGATGCCCATTTTGAAGAACTGCAGTTCGGAACGACAGCGGGGGTTGGTTCTGCTGCTCTGAACGCACCACCCCGGGCACGCCTGTGGTGCTGGGGCTGCAGCTACCCCCCAACATCCCATCCCTGCTTTGCCTGGATGAGTCCCTGCTGCTTTCATCCACCACTCATCTGACATAAAGCAGCCTGAAATTTTTGTGCCTTCAAATGAAAGGCGAGTTCTGCCCACAACCCCTGAAATGTGGCTGTCCAGGTGCCTTTCTTTTGGGGATTCGAGTCAGGGACACTCATAAAACAAATATCAACCCGAGCCAACGCCTCAGAGCCGATGCTGCTTGGAGCACAGCAGGCAACCTGGAAATGAGGTGATGGAAATAAAAGCAGGGGTGCTAAGAATATTCAGCAGGAAGGGAGTGAGGCATTCTGTGGGCAGCAGCAGCAGCAGGGGAGGTGGCAGTGCCCTGCTGTCACTGCGAGTCCCCCTCACAGCAGGCATGTTTGCTGCTGATTCCATGATCCAGCTGTCCTGGGATGGATTGGGATGTTTGGTGTGACCAAAGCCTGCTGGACATGGTGATAATTTGGTGACAGTGAGAGGTGCCCACTCCTGGTACCCATCTCTGCTGCCCTGGGCAGGATCTCCAGCTTCCTGCTCTGCCATTCCCTTTTTCCTGCCCACCCTTTTCCTCCCTGCTCTCCCTCTGGCACCAGCCCTGGCTCAGCTCCCTCCATCCCCCTCATCCCATCCGGGGTCTGCTCTGGCCACGAACCTGCTCACTCTTGTACAGCCACATCTCAGGCAGGCTCAGGGCTGCGAAAACCTTGGACTTGTGGCCCTTCAGCTCCAGGGTTCCCGACTTCTGGCAGTGGGAAGTGTTGGCAGGCCGGGGCCGGGACCCCACCAGGCGCTGCTCCATCACCTTCTTCTGCAGCGTGGAGCACCACTCATTCCTCTGGGCTGGGGACCAGGCAGGAGGGAGCGGGGCTGAGCCCTTCCCAACAGCCCTGGCACGGAGCAGAGCACCCAGAAGGCAGGCAGGGGATGTTTTGGGGCTGGGGTGAGAGCTGTGTATGGCTGGAGAAGGGAGGTTCCTTGGGGCTGGTGGGCCCCGGCTCAGGTTTTCACTCACCCTCATTCTCGGCGCGGAAGACAAAGATCCGATGGCTGGTGATGACCTGGAACTTGTTGTCCTTGGTGGAACGAGCCATCTCGATCACAGACAGAGGGATCACCCCTTTGGGATAGGGCTCCTGGAACGAGCCCCAGGCAGGGTTACCCCCTTTTCCCTTCCCTCAGGGCACCTCCATGACCTGGCACATCCTCCACATCCCACCCGGGAGCCCCAGGCAGGGTTACCCCCTTTGCCCTTCCCATAGGACATATCCATGACCTGGCACATCCTCCACATCCCACCTGGGAGCCCCAGGAAGGGTTACCCCCTTCGCCCTTCCCTCAGGGCACCTCCACGACCTGGCACATCCTCCACATCCCACCCAGGAGCCCCAGGCAGGGTTATGCCCTTTGCCCTTCCCTCAGGGCACCTCCATGACCTGGCACATCCCCCACATCCCCCAGGTGCTCGGCTGGTGCTGTCTCACAGCACTGGGGATTCAGGAAAGGGAGGATCCATGGCTGGGACCCTATTTCCAGCAGGACCCCCCCCTTTCCTGCTCCCTGTTGGCAGAGGGACCTTTGCTACCCTGGGCTCCCTGTGGCTGAGGCTCTGTTGGGAGCCTTCCAGGGCCACGGCTGCTCCACCCTGGTGATGGCAGAGCACTGCTGGCTCCTTCCACAAGGCCAAGGGGAGGCAGAGGGGATGTGGCAGCTCCCCAGGTGGTGTCGAGGTGCAGCCTCCCCACCCTGCCCCACCCTTGGTACCTTCTCGCTGCTGAAGTACATCAGGTTCTTCCCGTCGAAACGGACGTAGCGCCTCTGGAAGACATAGTTCCTGTTGGGATGGCAGAAAAACTGTTGGGAAGGGGATGATTCCCCCCTCACAGATCCCTCCTCCTCCCAGGCACGGCTGCACAGAGAGACCCTTGGGTACCCACGAGGTTCCTCCTCCGAGGGGAGCGCAGTGACCAGTGCAGCCACCTCACCACCCTCACCCAGGGGGGCTTTGCCTGTTGGGGATACCCCATCCTTGGAGGTGCTTCAGGCCATTTGGATGGGACTTGGAGCAACCTGGGATAGTGGGAGGTGTGGAATGAGATGACCTTAAGGTCCCTCCCACCCCGAAGGCTGCTGTGATTCCACGCCTGCCCCACGTACCCCTGCGGGGACAGCTTGTCCAGCCAGCCGCTGAGCATGGTGGGCCGGGGCTCGGACAGCGACGTGAAGCTGGCGTAGGGGGAGATGGTGAGGTCATCCAGGAGCTCATCAGGGTACAGGTGGGCTGGCAGGCTGAACGGGGCACCCTCGGCACGCGGGGCCTCCACGGTGGAATACCCCTCGGTGTCGTTCTGGGCGATGCGCTCGATGAGCCGGCTCCGGCTCTCCTCGTCCTCGCTCCGGCCCTCGCTGCTGCACTCGCTGCTCGTCCTGGGGCAAAGGGGGCTGTGAGGGAGCTGGGCAGCACAGCGGGGTCCTGGTCAATCCCACCCCATGTGGGGACTGCTCCTGGTGCCATCCTGACCTGCTGGAGTCACCTGGGGATGTGGGGGTTTGCATGTCCGTGAGCAGGGTGGGCTCAGCGCTCAGGAGCCCGAGGCTCGGCCAGTCCTACGTGGTGGCACAAAGGCTGGGGCTTCCCTGCTTCAGGGAATGTCACCACCACACGTCTCCAAACCCCTGGCATCGCCTCCTGTCCTAGGTTACAGTGT
>VZTH01018060.1:0-15285 GCA_013397815.1 Aleadryas rufinucha
GTGGAGCAGGAGCTGGGTGTCAGCAATGTGGGCCAGGGGTGGCTGTGGCTTGGCACACACAAACATCAGGTTGGAGAAGAGACGGAGGAAGTGGAGCTCCACCCGCGCCCCGCATGGGAAGGTCACCGTTCTGCTCGGCGGCTCTGGAAGGGAAATTCAAGCGGATCAACTCCTCAGAGGGTCCTGTCAACACCTCCCTGCACAGCAGTGTCCCTGAGGGCCACGGGGACCCCCAGATCCCTCCTACCCACACCCTGCATGGCTCACCTTGGCTGTGTCCCCAGTGCTCAGTGGCTGCTCCTGAGGGACAGATGGGGTCGGTCAGGGACCGGGCTTCCTTTAGAGTGTGCTTGATCTCCATCACCTGCTTCCCAGTGACCAGGGGATCATGGCCAATGTCTGCGGGAAAGAGTCAGAAGCACAAGGATCACGCCAGTTGGAAGCACAATGATCTCCCTGCCTTTCAGGCCCTACATGAATGTCCCCATGCTGCTCCCAGGCTACTGAAAGATCCCATAGGGCATGGCCTGTGATTTGGATTTTAGGGAGGAACGGTCGGCTGGCTGGGATGGGATGGGGTGATGTGGAGCCTGGTCTCTGCTCTCTCTTCTCACCCCTGCCACTGAAGCGAGTGGTTTCTAGCTCGTCTCTCACCTTCCAACACATCCTCCAGCATGTGTGTAACCTTCTTCTCTTGCAGAATGTGTTTCTTCAGGTATTTCATGAAGATCCCAGAGCTGAACTCCCCATCCTGCAATTCATAGGCTTCTGCATCTTCGCTCCTGCAAAAGTAAGGATATTTCTTCAGAGTCCTTGCAGTTCTGCATTGGGCATGAAGTCCAAGGTGAGTCTGGGGTGGCCAACTCCATCCAGACTCTAGTGGCTGGGTCCAAGTGAGCTTCTCAAGGAATAACACAAGGTGCTTGGGTTGTGCCCCAGAAAGGGTGGGCAGGCCACAGGATAGGAAAAAGCAGTGGAAGGGAATGGGATAGGACAGCACAGTCTCCTTTGCCAGCCCAGGCAGGTGACAAAGGTGAAAAGCCAGTGGAACTGGCACCGGACCAGTAAATAATACCCAGCATCTCAGGAGGCTTTGGGTGGGCTGCTCATGGGACATGCACCTGGGGAATCAGGCTGAAGAACAGGTAACAGGAGCTGATGTCATCTTCACATACAACTTGTAACTGAAGCACAGGCTGATGGCAGCAGAAAGGACAGAACTGCCTGAACAGCAAACCCAGCAGATGGAGGGTGAGAGCCAGAGGGGACATGAGAGAAGCCCTCTCCAGCCTCCAGAGCCACCATGCATGAAAGGATGAGAGGAGACAGGGCTGTGCCAGAGTCTGGTCCCGTGTGAGGGTGTGGGGATGGTGAAGTCACTTACGTGGAATAGCCATAGACAGTGTTTCCCCAGGGCTCGAGTGGCTGCACCTGGGACAAGGCACACCCTGGGTTGTACCTGGAGAGAAGGCAAAGGCACAAGTCAGTGTCGAGTACATCTGTCAGCTGGAGGGGACAAAGCCCACACTCCTCACATCCATCTCTTAGGGATGGCACTAGGATCAACTCTCACCTCAGATATAACCAGTGAGACTAAAGCTGGGAGTCCCACCAAGAACCCAAACCACAGGGAAAGGAGTAGGTATGTCCAGCTGTTACTTAACTGCACTGGTAAGCTGCTCCCTGCCCTGATCCTGAAGCTGTGGTACAACCTGGAGCTGCAGATACAACCTGGAGCCGTGGGTGCACATTTCCACCTCCCTCCAGAGGCTGGATTTTAACAGCTCCAGGCAGAACCACAATGCAGAGAACATGCAGGTTCACTATGGCCCAATGGACGACTGTCCCTCAAGAAGTCAGAGGTGCACAGCACCGTGGTTATGGCTCAATTGCCTTTGCTGGGGGTCTGGGACACCCCATGGGGCCCTTCCAGACTACACACACACTTTTGTCTCAGGGAACCAAAGCAGGCTATGGATGATACATCCCCAGATCTCCCTGAGACACGGGATCAGGACACACATGAGTCACAAAGCCCAAAACTGGTCCTGGCACCTCAGTCTAGACACAGCTGAATGACAGCCCCTGTTATTTCCAAAATCAGGTAGATCCATGGTGACAGGATCTGACTTCCAACAAAAAAAGGTATCTTGGTTACATTGAATGGTCAAGCCTTGCCCATCTGACTGCAGCCAGACTGACAGCACAGGGACAGGCTGCCTCCAGTTCACACCAGTGACTCGGAGCTGTTTCCAGTCACACAGTGACAAGAGCCAGGCACAGAGGCAGCATTAGTCCATGTAATTCAATTCCAGCACAGTTTGCTGGGGCTGGAGCTGGCATGCTAAGGAGAGCAGAGGGGACAGGGGAATCGCCAGCAGCCAGCACGTCACCTACTGCTGGTGGTGCAGTCTGGAGATGTTTAATGGCAGAATTCAACTGACTTGTGTTAGTTGTCTTAAAGATGATCAGAAGAGAAAATGTGAGAAAGGATACGTTTCTAAATCTGAATATTGAGATTTATCTGCTCCTCAACTGCTCCTAATTTAATGCAGAAATCTTTGGTTCCAGGTCCAAGGATAAATCAGGGAATTCCTGGAAAAGGCAATCGCATCTGCCCAAAATCAGCATATAAATATATGAGGCTGCACACAGGCTCTGTGTACTGGTTCCTCGCCTACTACGGCTGAGCACCTGCTCCCACTTGGCAAAGGATGTGTTTCTCACCACCCTGGCATTTCTGATGCCAACACATGGGGTGAGGAGAAACTCTGGGTGAGCTCCCTCCTAGCACGGACACAGCTTCATGCATGAGCTGCTGACAGACCTGCAGCATCAGTCTGACCAGGAGGGTGCTGGGAAAAGAGGCCCTGGGAGCCTTGTTTTACAAAACGGTGTAAACACACACAGCTATGAAATCCAGATGCTTTCCTGAGCTGAAAGGGTGACTTCTCGAGAAAAAATGAGCCCAGGAGAGAGCTCCTGCCCCCACAAGATCTGGGGTAACACCCACTGCATGAAGTGCTATGCTTGCTGTGGAAAAGGGGAGGTGTGAACTTTGGGGAAGGAGGGAGAAAACCAGCTGCACAACTTTGCCTAAATATCACTGCAGATCTCACACTGCATCCTCTTCCCAGAGCACCACTGAGACTCCATTGAGCAAAGGAACCACTGGAAATGCCAAGGAAGGAGACAGCAGCTCAAAGGGAGACAGACGGCAGCTCAAAAGCTGTTTTACGGATTGTTAACATTTGCACTGGTGGTCCCTGTACAGCCCCCACACTGCCTCCCCATCATACACCGCCCTTAGATGGCACACCAGCAGCCCAGAGCTGCACTAGTCCAGCTCAAGCAGAGTATCCATGAGAACCAGGTGTTCCTGCTTGGCTGCAGGCCATCCCCTGCCTGTTATCATACTGGGGAGGGCAGCCAGGTGCTGCGACGTGTGCCAGGGAAGCAACACACTCTGCTCTCAGTGGCCAGCAAGAAGGGAGAAAGGGGATGCTCCACTCTGGGGAGTTCACGGCAGCATCAAGGGACATCAAGCTCCTGCTCCAGAGCTGCAGGACAAGTCCCAGCACAGCCAGCTTTAAGCTACTCAAAGCAAGCAGACTCACCACTGCAGCTAAAAGGCATCAAAAATTTATCATCTCTCCAGGGGCTCACAGCTCTCTCAGGGTATCAAAAGCCCTGTTGTCTTTCCAGTTCTTAGCACAGGAACCACAGCACAAAGAGAGACATTCCTACATTTGCTCTCCAGGTCTTTTCTGACCTGTAAATCTGCCTCAGGAGCCTGAAATAAATGAACTAATGACAGCTTCTACTGCAACAGTCCACCCACCTCTGCTGAAACTGGACAAGTAGTAATTTTCTGCAGCAGGATAGAAGTCTGCAGGCCAAGCAAGAACGATGGGTTTTCCACAGAAAGTGGAAAAATGCTGATCTCTGACCTCAGCAGCAGATGCTTCACAACACAACCACTTCAGAAGGATTTAAGGCCAGTAAAAAAAAAGTAGCAGGGCTTAAAATATTTCCCTATTATGCTGCACTCTTCTCACTGAGATGTTAATGAGAACACAGCCAGGAGAAGAGAGGTGAACTGAACACTCCCAGCCTGAGCACATGGGAAACATGGAGCAGGAAAGCACACAGTCAGCAAGATCAGCTCAGGTGGGTCAGGCTTAAAACACAAGACAAACCCTGTGCTGAGTTTCAGCCAACAATTTATGCCAGGCAGAGCCATCCCTCCACAGGCTTGAGGCAACCTGCCTGTATTTGCCAGGCTTATTCACCTCAAAAAACCAAGGTAGGGCCTCCAGCCCCTTCTCTCCAACAGATCTCAGACAAGGTCTGATGCTCTCTGCACTAATACGTGATTGACCCATTGTCCTGGTCCACTCTAAAAAGCGGAGCTGGGAAGGATTCTTTTAACAGATTTTTCTGACGAAAACTTAAGCACGTAACGGCAATATCATATCTGGCTTATTTAATGGCGTGGGGGAGGACAGGAAAAAGGAGCAGAGAGAGAGGAGAGAGAGAAGAGAGAGCAGGGGGAAGAAACAGAAGACAGGGGACAGTGTTATCACAGGACCCCGGCTATCTCTCGGTTTGGCAGATGGAGTATTACGAACTGCAGGGGGTTTGCGTGGCTCTCGTGGCAGGCTGGGCGCAATCTTCCAAGCGGCAGCAGCAGCGTGCCTCTGGCAGGAGCTGCGGCTGGGCGCAGGAAGCCGGGATCACGACTGCAGGCACGGCACAAGCGGCGACTGCTGTGGCAGGGAAACACGGCAGGAGTTGCTGCCTGCAGCGTCGTCCGCCCCGGCAGGGAAGGCAGCAGGGCACGAAGTCTTCACGGCAACGAAGCAGTTCACGGGAACAGCAGAGCAGGGCAAAGCCGCAGGCATGGGCAGCAGCTGCGGACGGCGGGCCAAGCTCGGTGCAGGCGGGGAGGCAGGAGCACAGGGAAGAGGGCGCGAAAGCAGGAGCACAGGGGATCAAGCTGACCCTTCCAGCGACCCAAAACAAAAGACCTCGTGGTGTTGCAGCTAACTGGTTTTGTGTCCTCAAACTCCTCCCCCAACTCGGCTTGGCGCGCCTGTTTTTTGGCAGGTCTTTTTCGCGGGCATCCGGGTACTTGCTCTCTCCAGTAAGCGTGTATGTGTGGGGGGGGTGCTGCTCACAGTCTAACCATGGAAGTTTTCTCTGCCCTGATTGGCTGCCAGGTGAAGCCTCTCTGGGGACAGGGCGACACAGTTTTTATAGGAATTTTCTTCACCTCATTTGTGACATATGTTGAGGCATATATATATTGGTCCCTCACACCCATGCCCCAGGACACCCTGTAGGACCTGACAGCGTGGTTGATTTTATGGCATAGATCAATAACCTCTGACAGAGGCTCAGCAGCACCATGGCGGATGTGGCAATCACAGGGGCTGCCAAAACCCATCGCTGAGGCTGGCCGCCCTCCCCCAGCCCTCGGAACACCCAGCCCAGGTGGGGAAGGGGGAAGACGACCCTACCACTTCCTGCAGGTGTCCAGCAGGATGATGTTCAGGGCCGTCTGCTGCTGCTGCATTTTCTGGAGGATCCTCTGCACGCTGATGCAGTTCTCTGGGGCATAGGGTTGTGGAGCATCAACAGGGACCATGTAGTTCCTCCCCAGATGTTCGTACCCGTGCCCAGCATAGTAGAATATAGCTGGGAACAGGGAGAGGAGAGCATGAATCAGGATGCCAACCTGCAGGTCTGTAACCAGTTCCCCACAGCCATGTCCCACCTCCTGTCCTGAAGGGATACTGGTACAGGGCAGACCTAGACCAGTAGCACCTATGGAACTGGAGCGACGTTGACCTCACAGTTTCAACTTTTTCCCAGTTATTCCCTTCATTAGAGTTGGAAGCAGCCCCAAGAGGCTCTCCTGTACTTGTGGATTCCTGCACTGTCCCTGGGTTTACACGCTTCCAAAACCTCTGTGCTACAACACCCAGGCTCAGCACCTGCCAGATTGGATTTCACCTTTGTACACTGTTTTGGTGAGTCCTCAGCTCTTTGAAGGAATAAGGCAACAGAAAAGGATATTACCAGGATGGAAATACATTAACAGCCATTTAAATTAGAAGCTCCTCAGTCTCCTAGTTTCGGAGAAGAGACTAAACTCTTCTTAGGTGATCAACATCAACTTAGGTGATGGGAAACATTCTCGATTTCAAGGGTCTGCCTGTATTCACACACCTATAAGCTGGTGAAAAACTAGACATAGAGAGAGGTGAGTTCTTCTGATGTCCAGAACATGAGGATCATGTGTTTCAACAACGTCAAACCAGGCATCAGCCCTGTTAGGCAGGGGAGGAGTCAGACTCATGCAGATGCGGGTGGAAAGCCCAACACCCAACAGGAACTTTGTGTTTTATCCTTAAGCACATGAAAATTAGTAATGGTTTCTGCCTTCCCAAGAGATGGCAACACAGGGCCATCCAGGTGGGAAGCCAGCACTGAGAAGCTTGGGATGGCCTAAGCTGGGGCTCCTCTCCAAGCCCTGTGTTCAGTGCAGGGCTGGCACAGGGATCCCCAAGCAGGCTGGAGCTTCCCAAAAGGAAGTTGCACAGTGGCTGGCTACCCCTCCCCAGCACCAGTGACACTGCTTGGGGGATGCTGGTTGGTGAAAGCCAACTTGGGGAACTGAAATGGGTTAAAAATAGCTCTGCGAGGTGACGCAGAGAGTTGTGTTACTGCAACCAAGGGACAGTGAAGAGTTAGAGGTCAGAAATGGGAAAAAGCAGCTAAGAGGCAACAGCAGGAGAAATTCTTCACTCAGATTTGCTGCCAAAGCCCACACCTGTGAGAAACCTCTCCTCTATTTTCCCTCCACTGTTCCTGCCCCTGGACTTGGGAGGACACTCACTCTGGTCTGATTCTGCAAGGATGCAGTAACAGGGGCAGGAGCTGAAGGGCTGGAAGTGTGATCTCATCGCGTGGAGGATGGAAAACATGATCTCATAGTCAAAAAGGCCTTGAGTCACCTTTGGTTTCTATTCTCATGGGACAATGGAAAGTTTCTCAAATGGCCATTTTCACAGGTGCCCATGAGACTTGGGTTCCTCTTCTTGTGGATTGCCAGCCAGACACAGCAGGCTCTGATTTGTAGAAGCTTTAAACTTTCGTAATTTGCGAATCAAAGCCACAAAACCCTCCTCTGAGAGTAGAAGAATATAAAACAGGAAGCTGCCTAGAAAAATTAGATACAGGTTGGAACCCTTGAGCCACTGAGCACTGGTGACTTTCATCCCTCCGCCTGTACATGCAAGGGAAGTGATGACATCTGTTACCAGGTGGCATCACTGAGGCTTGGAAAAAAATGAAATATAACAGGAAAGCCCACAAAGAATGATTCAATCTTTAAATCTTCTAACTTCTGAGGTCTTATTGAGTACCTGAATGTACCACCAAGTGCTCCCCATGCTATATAAACCACAAAGACTCATGTTCAAATCAAAAAGGGTGGGTTTCACATCACCTGAGCAACTTCTCCAACCTCTCCTGGCCTGAATCTCTCCTCCTGAACAGGAAAGTCCATAATTTGCCCAGAGCAAGAAAGGGCTGTTTAATTCTGAGTTCTTCCCACATCGTATGAGTCAGAACTGCTCATCACAGACAAACTTCCGAGTACCAAATTAAAAAGGGGAAACTCCAGGCACTGCTTATAATGCAGGAAATGTCAGTGTGAGGCTTTATAAAGGCATGAGTCCATATTCCTAGTATTCCACTCACAACTTTCTGCTCTCGTTGCATTTCCAACGCAATTTTTTTGATTTGGGACTTTTTAGGATGCTTGAAATAACATCCATGGGGATTCCTCATTTGCCTGGAATAATTAGATCACTTAGGGGATGTTTGAGGCCTTCAAAAATCCTCTGCAGCTTTTCTAAGATGAGATCTGGACGAAAAGCAGCCTGGTAACCCACCACCTCCATACAGTGAACTGGAGAAACCTTTGGATCATAGAATCATTAGAGTTGGAAAAGACCTCCAAGGTCATCAAGTCCAACCTTGGACTGAACCTCACCATGCCGACTAAACCATATCATGCAGTGCCACATACACTTGTTTTTTGAACTCTTCAGGATCCAGGCCTATGAGGAGAGGGAGAATGAGCTGTACTGGGATGGTCTGGAGATGTGGAAGTGGAAGAAAGTCTCACAAAAGCCTACAGTTCCTGAAGGGACAGTTACAGAGACCACAAAGCCCAACTGCCCTCGTCAGCACAGACCATACAACAAGGGGCAGTGAGCACCAACCCATGGAGGTTCATGTTTATCAGTCAGCCCTCCTCTCCCTCCGTATGTCTACACAAAGCTCTCCTGACTTCAGCTCTGGTGGTTGCTACACAGGAGGTGGCACCTCCAGGTTCCTCAAGAACACTGGGATGCTGCAGGTGCGTGTCCAACACACACACAGACGTACAGGACTGGCTGTCACAGGCACCTCTGGGGTCTTCAACAGGCTGCCTGGGCTGTTCCTGGAGCTGCTGTCTCACCACAGCTGGGGCACTCAGCAGGCAGCCTGACCCAATGTCCCACCATTAAATTAGTGAATGTGATGAGAATCCTGAACTCAATCACTGCTGGACCCAGCTCACACTGGGGTTCACTGCCTCCAAAGAACAGCACACCACTCAGCCTGGAGAGCTGTTAAGAAAACCTCAACCTAAGCAGGCATTGCCTTACATTCAACACTTAACTCAGCTGTTAGTGTTTTTCCTGACAGCACACAAAATCAATTTTGCCAGGAAGGATCAGAGGCCACAAATGCAGAAAAGCTCTAAAAGTTCAAATAAGGCACGACAATATGAAAGGTTTGCTGTTTGCAAGCATTTTTTCTCTCCAGTGCTTTGGAAGGGCCATGGATAAAATGCCATTTGGTCCTCACGTACCATGGATAGAGGGTAAGAATGGCAGCTGGGAGAGGAGGTAAAGCCTAGGGTACAAGGGGATTTCAGAGAACAACAACAAAAGGAAGCTGCAAGTGAAGTCATGGGAACACGCTGTCACAGGTGACACGCTCAGCTGGAGCGCCAGGACTGCGCACAGCCCTTCCCACCAGCTCAGCCTCCCCATTTAGTCAGTGCTTCCCAGAGCAAGGTGGTCGTGCAGCACTTCCCTCGTGGCCAGGTCCCCATCCATTGCACAACCTCCAAACCTCACACTGAGTGCCAGCCTGGAATCAGCCCATGCTGACTTTCACTGTCTGGGTGCCACACAGCTGGCAGGTAAGCCTCACACTGAGTTTTGGAAGCAAAAAAATCACCTCCAAGGTGTTTTTAGGGTAACTGTCATGCTGGGAGAATCTCAGGGACCCCAAAGATGCTACTTTCACCACCAAATCTGAACATCTGCTTTAAGGCCCACAAGATCTGCTGATTGGGTTTGTGGTTGAGGAACCCTTCCCACTGAGCAGTGTGCAATAAGCTCGAAGCCCAACCTCAAAGCCACCTGCAGCTGGGAATGCTCTTCTGCAAATGGGTGTCAGGGGCCCAAATTAGACCTTCAGGAAAGAGAAGCAAAAAAATAATGAAAATCATGACCAGATGCAGCAGTCAGGGCTCAAAAGGAGCTCCCCTCCTCACATGAGTGGGGTGGACAATCAGTCAGTCTCCTCGATTCTTTCATCCAAGGAAAAATCAAAACCCCCTTTCCCATTTACTATCAGAAGCACTAGCTCCCCAAAAACTCAGTGTGAGCCCACACTGTTGGGGTTGGAGGTGAGCCACATGTTGGAGAAACATCCACTTTGCCTGACTACAACCTGGCCAAAACTGAACTACACTTATCCAGGGGCTCCTGCCAAGCCTGGTACTTATGCAGGTCTCCCTTGAGATAGCAAAGTTCAATTTCTTCTCTCTTAATTCAATAACTGTTCAGAAAATTGCCTAATCCCTACTCAGCACAGGCAGGTGGCTGAGCTGGCTTGGCCTTACCATAGACTCCCTTCCCCAGGAGCTGCAGGAACCGACTGACCGCTGTTGCCATCTCAGCCTTGTTCAGATCCAGCAGGGAGACAACCTGGAAGCCCAGATGCCCCAGAAGACGACTCAGCTCAAACACATCCCTCACAGGAGCCATGAGGTTGGGGTGATGCTGGTAGCGGTTGTTGCCCACTAAAAGTGCTATTTTGCCTGTAGCTAAAATAAACACCAAGTGAAAAAGCTGTAAATGCTCAGCAGGAGGCAACCAACCTCCTCCTGTTGGAATGAGAATATAGGCAATCTAAGGAAAGAGTTAGGTAGCAAGGATAGACCCTAGGCTGCTGCAAGCCTGGAGGACCCTCCAGAAAGCCCTTGGCTTTCTGAACACTTCAACAAAACACACAATCAATCATTTTGACAGAAAGGCTTGAAAAGTCTTCACTTGACAACCAAAATCCCAGGAATGCAGAAGTTCTGCTCCACTTGCCCTACTGTGACCACAGGTCTGGCATGTCAGTGGTGCATGGGAGGGGGATTTGCTGAGCCAGGATGAGGGGTCCTCTCCCTCACAGGGCTAAATGAGAGAAACCCGTGGCTCCTGGTTTGATTTTATCCCCACCTCCCACTGTAAAAAAACGGGATTTATGTCGCTCAGTAGTGGGAACGAGGAACTCTGCCCTGCTCTGAGGAGGCATTTCAAGTAGGGATAAGTTGTCGTGTGAACAACACTTTTAAAATCATTTGGCAGGCACAGAGCTTAAGACTCGGTTACTCATTACGAACAATCTTACTCCACTTGCTGAGAAAGATCAGGGCCTGGCAAGGGATGGGACTCATCTTATGCTGTGCAGTTCTAATCCAAGAGTGCAAAGCCTGTGGCAATGTGGGCAAAAAGGCTTGAAATGGTCTCTGCAGAAAAAGCACTCCCATTCCTTGTCCTCTCATCCACCCTGGAGCCCGGTTTTTAATTAAGGGAATAATTGCTCAGGAAGAAAAGATGAAAGCACTCACCAAAAAACTTTCCAGAGCCACACGTACCTAGGAAAGAAAGAGGGAAATGATAAGCCTGGGCCCAGCACCCAGTGCCAGGTCTGAATAGTGCTCCAATATCCCCTACAATGCACAGCTGGATCAAACACACAGAGGATCTGCACAAGCAATGCTCCTCAGGCAACTCCTTCATAGCCTGACTGCTAACTTTAAAGACACTGGTCTGATGTTAGGAGGATTTATGAAATCCAGCCTGATTTATGACAACCTGAGCAGCTGGGAAGCAAAGCTTGGAGAAGCAGCAGACCAGGGAAGGAGGGTCAACATGGACAAGCTTGTACCTGATGTGACTCACCTGCTACCTCGCTGCAGCAAAAGCAAAGGAAACACAATGACTCAAGGTCAATTTTTAAAAGCTCCAAAATGGAGCATTTCTCCCCAGAAATGTCCAGCGCAGAGGAAGTTGCCCTGTTTGCTTTTGATTGTAATAATATTCCCAGAGTTGTTCATCTCCCTGCTCTGCTTTTCCCTGTTGTTTCAGCAGTTCTGGCTCAGAAAAGCTGCCCCAAATGTTACTTGCTTTGGTCCACAAGCTCTCCTGCCTGAGCACTTCCAGCCTCTTAAAGTCATCATTACCCTAACAGTTCCAGCTTTTCCTATTTAAATTAGAAATAAATTTTAAAATCCAGTCCAGGAGAAAATTCTAGAACCCTATATGCCCTAAAAGAAGAAATTAAGGATAAATTGCATAAATCTCATGGCTCTGGAAGACCTTTGGCCCCTGAACCAGTGTTGCTGATGCACCAGAGATGCCTGAAAAGCTTCAGAACAAAATCACTCATCCTTTTCTGCCTCTGACAGAGGCAACTGTAGCATGTTAAAGCTCCCCAGCAGTAACACATTGAACCCAACCCAATCTGGTGTCCTAATCTCACCGTCTGTCCCCCTAGGATGTGTTTTGCCAGCTATGAGGAGGCAGGCAGAGTGCTCTCTGGCTACAGAAGATCAATATGCACTTTGAGAAATTTTAAAGCCAGCCTAACAGGTAGGATAAGAAGCTTATGGCATAGAAAAATCTCTAGATGGAGTAAAGAGCCAGCAAAGCCAGCCCATGCTATTCCTGCCTCACATAGGGTAAAGGCAGAGGGCCAAAACAGCCAGAGGTGGAGCGTGCCTGAGGGTCTGGGGACACATCCTGTCCCTAGGATCCATCACTCACACAGCATCAGCCCTGAGCTGCCAGCCCGAGGGGCCTGACCCTTCCCAAATAAACATCATCCTCTCCAGCTCTGTGTCTGAGCACATCCCTTCATCTCAGCAAGACTGGAAATGAGTCTGGCCACAGGAGCTTGCTGCAATTTGGCCTGGAGCTGTGAAAGCAGCACCTTGGCATGGCAAGAAAACGGCAGGGAGCAGCTAAGAGCACTGAGCCTGCCCTTACACAGCGGCTGTCTGACACACTACAGGGCCCAGCAGCATCCCACCTGCTGGACAGCATATCACTGCATTTAGGGGGTTTTCCAGCCACTGCTCCCTTTGCTCCCTCAGAGCCCCCATATCAAGGAATCCTATTTATCACAGTCCTTGTTCACCAGCTCAGCACCTCCAGAGAGCACCAAATTCCTTTGTCCCCTCTAATTACGTCTCACACCAGGTGACGTGCAGCAAAGCAACGGGGGCTGGTTCTGCTCACCAATGTGAACGTCCACGGCATTGGTCCAATGCTCTCCGTGACTGTTGGAGGCACAGCAGAGGTACGTGCCGGAGTCACTGACCTTGGCGTGGGTGATCTAGGCAGATCAAAAGTTAAAACACATTATTTATGGTGAAAGTCTGAAGATCCCTGCCAGGACCTGCTGAAGGCACTCATGTTCGTGGAATAAGAAGTATTTTTCCTGCTGTTCACAGAGACTTTACCTTACAAAGAATCAGGACAGGGACAAGAACCAGAGCAGTACTAGCTGGCGAGGACTCTGGTTCTCCAGCCCACAATCCTGCTCAGAAAGGGACTAAAGCCATCACTGAGTCAGGGTGGCCATAGCTCTGTCTGTTCAAGCCCTGAACACCTCCAAGGACAGAGACCTTGCTGCCTTTCTAGCTCCAGCACAGCACCATCCACCTCTGAAAACAACCTCTTCTTAGTGCCCAGACTGAACTTTCCTATCAGAAGTGCAATCTAAGGCCACCCCGTAATACCATCTAAGGCCATCTGTAATACCATCGACCACTACTGTCGCTGTTGAGCGCTAGCCGAGTGCAAGAACCAGACTGGATCAGGCGAGGCGGAATTCTGATTTTATTATTTAATTCTAAAACTTATATAGACTTTTAAAAGTTTCTCCGGATTGGGTCAATTCAAAACCTCCCCCTAGGCCCATAGGCCAGGTAGAACTGTCCATCTTTCCAGAGACGGTTTCAATAACATCCAAACCTTATCTTTATTTATAGAACACAGGGAGAAGAAGAGAAAAATTCCCATGGGAAAGAGTCTGTGCTACCACACACTACTGAGAAGAGACTGGATGTCTTGTCCTTGTGCCCTTCACGTAATGCCCTGGAAGGAAATCTTTCTTGATTCAAGAAGACAGCACTGATTTACACTCAGCCAGTGACACAAAACAAAGCAAGCCCTTCTACTGTCTCTCTGACTCTTTTCTGTCAGGACAAGCCACATTTCCTTCTAGATCTGCAGCAGGCAGACAGCATTCCTGCAGCTCCATCAATCCGCAGTCCCCTGCATGCACAGACAATAACTGTTCTCGCGTCTCTGCTGTAAAAGGGCACAAGAGATGTGCTGAGAGCCCTTGACGCATCTACGGATTGGTTACCTCTTAGAGGAATATCCATAACTTTGAAAGAAGCCCATAAAACATATTCCCCCTTCACGCAGAGTCAATCCAGCTGGCTACCAAAGCAGCGTGGTGATACGTGGAGGGCTTTCTCACAACCCTGCAATCAGCTTCTCCCATTACCCACCTCAGCAGTAAAAGCCTCTGAACTGTCTCCAGAAAACCTTACCCAGAGTTTTTTTCTCTTCTGCTGCTCCAGCAGGTTCCCATTGCGGTACCACTGGTAGCTGGGGGCTGGGACCCCCATGGCAGCACACTGCAACAGCAGTGGCTGCCCCACCTCCACCCGCTGCTCGCTGGGGTTGAGGACGATGACTGGTTCCCCTCGCCACAGCCGAGGGGGCAGACCTGCAAGGCAGCGACACAGAATTGGTCCTCCCTCCACAAGGACAGCAAACAATGGCCATTTTCGACCATCACCTTTCTCCTTGGAGAGCAGGGAACCCTTGGGAGCAACACCTGTGATAGTAAATGCCACACCAAAGCCCTGCCTCTGGTTTCCCAAACCTGATCCTCGCCCTTTTCCTGCCAAGGGTGCAGTCAACATTCTAAGGTCAACCACACCCCAAGTTATTTTGGGTCAGCTTTGAAGTAGCCAGATGGGTTCTTCCAGTCCCAATACCCAGAATAATTCTGGGAAACCCATGGCAAGCATGAGGTGCAGGTGCAGGTGGACAGGGCTTGGAGCAAGCTGGTCTAGTGAAAGGTGTCCCTGCCCATGGCAAGGGGTGGTACAAGATGAGTTTGAAGGTCCCTTCCAACCCAAACCATTCTATGATTCCATAATAAATCAAGAAGGTAAAAGACAAGCTTGTACCTCTGGCAACACACTGATGGACCTCCACCTTTACCCAGTCGGAGAAGACGGCATTTCTGTGCAGGTCATTGACCCTGCAGGTGTAAAGCTGGGTCTGCTCTGCAATGACGGGCAAGTCTTGGTTGGTCGCTCCAGGAATTAGGCGGCAGTCAGACTAAAGGGAAAACACAGGCAGTGGGCAGCAATTCCCTCCTCACTGCTGGCAGTAGAAGGCACTAGGAAGCCCCTTGTAAGATCGGCAAAAGCGGAAATCCCTGGTTTCCTCCCCTCCTTCAGCTCCCCCACTGTGTGCAGGGACCCAGCCTGGTGCCATACCCAGGGCCACGCCATCCTTACCTGGTACTGACAAAACCACTGGTACTGCAGTGAGGTGCATCCCTGGGCTCGGCACCGCAGCATGAAGGAGTATCCCACCGGGACAGAGACAGAGACGGGCTGCTCGGTTATGGTAATGGCTGTGGAGAAACAGCATGTGGAGGTGGAAACTACACTGCAGTCACAGCCCAGTCTCACTCTCACCCAGTGGCCAGGCATGGTGAGCTTCAAGAGGGACACTCATCCCAGCAGGCAAGAAAGACTGGAAGAACAGGGACGTTCCTGTGCCCAGAGAATGGAGAGAAGGATGGATGGATGGATGGATGGATGGATGGATGGATGGATGGATG
>VZTH01018060.1:15685-67072 GCA_013397815.1 Aleadryas rufinucha
GAAGTTCCTGTGCCCAGAGAATGGAGAGGAGGATGGATGGATGGATGGATTGATGGATGGATGGATGGATGGATGGATGGATGGATGCGTGTGTAGGTGGACAGACAAGAGGATGGGTGGATGGAAGGATGGGTGGGTGGATGGATGACATGGGGCTCCTCTGGGTACTCTCGCAAGTGCCCGGGGTCACTCTGCCCAGTGCCCCGTGACCACTCACCTTCCTGCATCGTTTCTCCAGCGGCTCCTCCCTGGCCTGGACGGCCGCCGGCCGGGCCCGTAGCAGCTCCTCTCCCCGGGACGCGGCGGCGGCACCTGCGGCGACGGACGGCGGCGCTGGGGCGGGTCGGGCCCGGCCGNCTCCTTACAGGTGACCTCCCCACCGCCACTGCTGACCTCACCCTCATTCACACGGGTGTCCTTTCCTCCTCCCTACAGTGCCCCCCCTGCCCCCCCCGTTACAGCTGTACTTGTCCATATCCCACAAGTGTCCTCACCCCCTCCCCACGGGTGTTTTCACCCCCAACCCCACTGGTGACCTCACCCAATCCCCACAATAGTCCTTGCCCCTTTGCATAGGTGTCTTTGTCCCCATTCTGACTGGTGACCTCAGCTACTTACCATGAGTGTCCACCCCTCCTCCCCACACTGCCCTCCACCCCCTTATGGGTGTACTTGCCCACATCCCCACGGGTGTCCTCACCTCCCTCCCCACCAGTGTCCTCTGCCCCATCCCCACAGCCATCTTTACCCATATCCTCACTGGTGTCCTCACCCTTTTCTCACAGGTGTTCTTGCCTCATCCCCACAGGCATCCTTGCCCCTGTACCCATGATCACCCTTGCTCTCCTTCCCACAGCCACTCTTGCCCCCTACCCACATCCCCTGTGCCCACTGCCCTCACCTCCCAGGCTCCACGGCCACACTCACCTCTCTCCTGGGGACCACGGCCCAAAAGGTTCATGGTGGAGCCAGCACTCCCATGGGTGGGCGCGTAGAACCCGCTTCCTCCGAGAAGTCCCTGCCAGCTGGGCCAGGCATCACGAGGGCCCCGGGGGAAGTGGCGCCAGGCCAGGCCCTCCAGAGGTTGCACAAACCCTTCTGGGAAAGAAAGGCTGGACTGAGGACTCCACGACACTGTGCCGTGACTTGTACTTACAAGGTTAGGGCAAGGTCAGACTCATTAAGCCAAAACTCATCACCTTTCCAGAGGCAGCAGGACTACAAGGAAATTAGCTGGAAATGGTGAATGTAGAGGACAGAGGGTGGCCGGGGAGTGACTGATTGTCCCAAAGAACTTTGAAGTGACTGGGAAGGGAGTGTGACACAAAGCCCATAGGAATGAAGCAGGTCTGGGCTCAGGATGTGGGGTGACAAGGTTCCCAGGGCAGACAAATTTGCATCTGACTGGCTTCTCCTCATGTTAATAATCCTAGGAAGCAGGTTCCCATGGTGCCAGGAGTGACGGGGACCAAGACTTCAGCATGAGGGGGACGATGGACCAGTTAGAGAGGAGGCTGTGAGAGACTCACTCTGCTGTTGAAATTTCTCTATCTTGTAGCAGTGGCTATGGGCTAACCAAGGAAAAGCAAGGCCATCAGGGATATCTCTCCCAGGTGGCAGCATGGAAGGGCACAAACAGGGGCATCAGGATGTCAGAGAAAAGCAGCTGTGGCTGACTGTTCATGGATCCATGCCCTATGGAACCCAGGGGAGAGCTGAGCTGTGCTAGCCTGAGCTGGGTCGGAGGGACTAACCAAGGCTGAGGGATGCACCTCTACCTGCTGCTTTTCTTTTATAACAGATGGGGAAGAAGGTGGTAGGAAAAAGCCAAACCCAACAAAACTGGTGGATGGAGGAAGGATTTTCTCCCTCCATGTCCTCTCCTTTGTGCAGAATGGGATAGTTATACTGCAAAGGCAGGAAAACCTGCTACACCCTGTCCATCCAATGTGACCCAGAGCAATCTCTGCTCCAACAAGGACTGGTCCTCTCCTTTCATGGATACAGGAAAGGTGATGCTTAGCATAGGACCTTTCTTTGTACTCATCTCCCCAGCTGTCCGAAATCACACAGAGCCTGCTTTTTCCTATTTTCTCAAGGGTCCAGCCAGGCATTTGGAAATACACCCTTGCAGACTGAAAATCTATGAATGATTGTAAATGAGTATGTGCCAGAAGCTCTGTGTCACACATATGCTGCAGAATTATTACCTATGCAGCACAGGTAGGTAATAAAAATGATCATTAAATTAAGCCCAGCACTTTCCTATAGCTAAAGATGACACTTCTGGTTGATGCAGAATCTCTTCAAATAGTTGGAGGTTGCTGCATTCCCTGTAGACTGTTTCTCCAGGCTTGAGAAAGAGAATCCTCCTCCAAAGACCTCCTCTGAAAGTCCACTGTGCTCATCCACTGTCAGAGCCCTGCCCTAGCACCATCTGTGAATATTTGGGGAAGAACCAGAGGTGAGAGCATGTTGTCAGAGTGCAGGAAGAAGCCTGTCGTTTTAGAAAGGGAAGGAACTTAAGGGTGCAGGACGGGAAAGGGAAGGATAAATTGTGCGAGAGGGGTGAGAAAACATCTGTGACTGTGAGTTGGTGCTGGATTTGCAGGCAGAGGAAGAAAGCTTTGCTAACGAGGACTGAAGCCTCGTGCCCAGCTTGCTCAGGCTCCAGCAGCTGAACATTTTCCTCCAGAGCCGGGAGCAGAGGGCACTGTCACTCTCTGAGCAGACTGACGAGAGAGCAGATGCTGTGAGAGGAAGCTGTCTCAGCAGGCGATGGGCTCAACAACCATTCAGAGCCTGCAAGGGCAGAAAAATAATATAACCCCTGTGTGTCTGGGGGGGAGGATCAAGCACCACAGCAGGCTCTTTCTTGTCACATCTGAGCTAAACCTGCACTCACTATCCAGGCTTCTCTCCACTGATGGGGTGAAGCACCAAATCATGGTCTGACCAGAGTGGGAAGGGAGCTCTGGGCTTCTCTGGTCCAGCCCTCAACTCTGAGCAGGACATCGATCAGCTGCTCAGCACCCTGTCCCATCCACGGTCAACTGTCTCACAGAATGGAGATTGCCCACCTCTTGGGTCCCTGTAGTACTGCTTGATTCCCTTCATAGGGCAAGTAATTTTCCTAATATCTAATCAGAACTTTCCTCCTTGCCATTTGCATTTTCTCCTCTCGTTCCATCACTCTGCACCTCTGAGTCTATGCCCTCCTGTGAGGTAGTGAAGAAAACAAGGTCTTTAGCTGAAGCCTAAAACCCAGTTTCTCTCATCCTCTTCTCCTGTGTCAGGTGTTTGAGCCCCTTCAATCTTTCTGGTGGCCTTCACTGGACTTGATCCAGCATATTAGTGTCTTTCCTGTATTTGGGAATCTGAAACCAGACACAGTTCCAGGCTCAAAGCAGAAACCTGTCAAGTGACAGTCGGCGATGGAAGAGATGGGGCAGATTGCTTGGATGCAATAAGCCAATTTTATTGATACAGAGCTGAGTATTTACACCTTTTCAGCAGTTACTAAAAATAGATCCTTATATAAGCAGTAATCACTATAACAACTATATCTATGTTTCTTAATAATATTGCAAAACCAAGAGCTAGCACTAACCAGCACAGGTAGATACCAAACGTGCCTCTCCCTTATATCAGCTATTTTGTGGTAGGCCACACAGCCTGCCACAGTTTGCGGCCTAGCAATGTTACTGCGTCCACTGCTGACAAGAGTTCAGCAGTGCTCTTACTTCTGCTTTCTAGCTGTATTCCCACAGAAACCTACCTGTTCTGGACATCCTTCTTAGATAGTCTGGGCTCTGTTCTATCAGATCAATATGCCAGGAGACTGGGCTCATGGTAAAATAATGTGTAATTCATACACTGGGACTTGAATTCAGGTTTCCTGAAGCTGAAAGGTTTCCTGTGGGACCTGAAAGTCCTCTTTCTCTCCTTCCAGAGAAAGGGATGGGAGCAGGAAAATGCCAGCTTGGGTCCTCCCAGCCCAGCATCCTGCCTCCCACATTTGGGCAGCAGCCAGAGCAGAGCAAAGGATGTGAGATCAGGGCACGCACACACTGAATATTCTTATGCAGCTCAAACATTTCTTGAACTGAAGGTAATATCTTCATCCTGCATAAACCTCAGGAGATTTTCTTTCCACAGATTTGTCCTGTGGATTCCATTAATCCCTGTTGACATTGAACAGCCACAGCCATGTGAGGCAGTAGCCTAAAGCCAAGGGGAGGGAGGAAGCATCTCCCTTTCACTTATTTTACCTCCTGCTGATTTGACTTGTTCTCCTTGTCCTTCTCAGCTGTGTATACCTGTGTATACCCAGTCATGGGCACCTCAGTAGTTTCTTCCAGGCTGAAGAGTCCCAGTCCTCAGAGTTACCCTTCATGCAGCAGCCAGTCTGGACCTTGGCTCGTCCTTGCTGCCCTTCTCTGAGTTCTGCATTTGGGTGTTTTGGGGGTCTGCTGTACTCTGTTTGAGATGGATTATTTATAAGTGACATTAGCTCACACAGAGCCCATTGCTGCCTATTGAAAATGAGTGTTGTGGTTTCCCCCGTGGATCACGTTACATTTGTTTTATGCAATTTCATCTCCTGTTTCACTGCCTGGTTGAAGTGAGGTCTTCAGTTAGCCCTCTGGGTCCTTCTCCATATTTCCTAGGACCACATCCAAATGTCTTATGAGGTCCATCTCCTTTGCATTTGCCAAGATCAAGTATCCTCTCTGGTATCACAAATCCTGCAACTGACATGCCTGATAATGTGATCATCTGCCACTGTTGTGTCACCTGTATAGGTGATGCAGACACTCCATGTGTCCATGCATACCCTGGTGCCAGTCCCGCTCCAAAGTCACCTTCCAAATCACAGTATTTGCTGGGGAAAAGGAATCAGGAGTGTCCTGCACCAACTGATTCATCACCTGCCCTGCTGCTTGCTGCCACATCTGCTGCCTTTCCTGCCCAGGGAGGCAGGATAGCAGGATAGAGCTGATAGCTCTAATCATGTTGTATTTCCTGGAATGGAGCAATTTGCCATCATTTCCCTTCTCCTGCCGCAATTGCTGCTGTGCAGCCACGGGCAGGCAGCTGATCCACAATGAATCTGCTCTATCCATCATTCCAGTGCTGGAGGGATGCGGTACCACCAGTGACATGTCTGCAGTGCATGATGCAACAGATTGACAGGCAAGAGAAAGGCAGAACAAGAAAATAATTCAATGTTATTACTCATTATATTTTCATTTGGTATTAAATCACTGCTAGTAATTGTTTGTGACATATATCCGCCTTTTACATCCCTTTTTTGTGCTGTGTTTTTTTACAGAGACTGAATAAATACCATCACAGACTTTCTCTTTGGAATTCTGGGATATAAAACAGGCTGCCAAGTCATGAGACCCTGATGTGAGGATGTGACTGCCATGACTACACTGAGTGGTGCAGCCAGTCAGGGTGGGAGCCTTGTGCATGCAAGGAATTGGGGGATGTTGTAGCTGATGCTGAGAGATCATAGAATCATGGAATATCCTGAGCTGGAAGGGACCCACAAGGACCAATGAGTTCAGCTTCTGGCCCTGCAAAGACACCCCAACAATCCCACCCTGAGAGCGTTGTCCAAACGCTCCTGGAGCTCTGGCAGCCTCGGGCCAGGACCATTTCCTGGGGAGCCTGGTCAGTGCCCGACCATCCTCTGGGGGAAGAATCTTTTCCAACGTAAACCTGACACAACTTCATGCTGCACCGTCGGGTTCTGTCAGTGGTCACCAGAGAGATCTTTGAGGTGTGAGAAATCTCCCGCGGTTGGGAGGTTATTATAAGAAAAAGTTCACTTCTTCCTCAAAAGCTGGACTCGAGCTGGCAGCGACGGCAGAAGGAGGAGGAGGCCGGGCAGGCGGCCCGGGGAGGCCGGGCAGTGGCCGCTGCGTCACGATTGACAGCGGCATGTGCGGGGCGCCTATAAACGGCGGCGGTGAGTGACAGGGCGGGCAGCGACGGCCGCGGGGCAGGGCAGCCGCNTTACAGAGACTGAATAAATACCATCACAGACTTTCTCTTTGGAATTCTGGGATATAAAACAGGCTGCCAAGTCATGAGACCCTGATGTGAGGATGTGACTGCCATGACTACACTGAGTGGTGCAGCCAGTCAGGGTGGGAGCCTTGTGCATGCAAGGAATTGGGGGATGTTGTAGCTGATGCTGAGAGATCATAGAATCATGGAATATCCTGAGCTGGAAGGGACCCACAAGGACCAATGAGTTCAGCTTCTGGCCCTGCAAAGACACCCCAACAATCCCACCCTGAGAGCGTTGTCCAAACGCTCCTGGAGCTCTGGCAGCCTCGGGCCAGGACCATTTCCTGGGGAGCCTGGTCAGTGCCCGACCATCCTCTGGGGGAAGAATCTTTTCCAACGTAAACCTGACACAACTTCATGCTGCACCGTCGGGTTCTGTCAGTGGTCACCAGAGAGATCTTTGAGGTGTGAGAAATCTCCCGCGGTTGGGAGGTTATTATAAGAAAAAGTTCACTTCTTCCTCAAAAGCTGGACTCGAGCTGGCAGCGACGGCAGAAGGAGGAGGAGGCCGGGCAGGCGGCCCGGGGAGGCCGGGCAGTGGCCGCTGCGTCACGATTGACAGCGGCATGTGCGGGGCGCCTATAAACGGCGGCGGTGAGTGACAGGGCGGGCAGCGACGGCCGCGGGGCAGGGCAGCCGCACTCTGGCCATGGGCTCGACCCGCCGGGCCCTCGCGGGCCTCTACGGGCGGGGAACGAGCCACATCGACGGGGCGGAGGAGGCCGAGAGCGCGGCCTGGGCCTCGCGACCGGACCGGCGGAGTTATCTCCTGGGCATCCGGCCCCAGAACAGGTGAGCGCCAGCCCAGGGGAAGGCGCTGCTGTGGGTGTGTCCCCGAGCTGGCCGCTGCCGTGGGTGCGGGTGACAGCGGGCGCGGGGCTTGCGGGGGACGGAGGCGCGGGGGAGGGGGGGCGGGGCGGGCNGGGCCGGGCCGGCCGCGGCTGTAGCGGGGAGGGCAGGCTGGCCCTCACCCAAGCCGTGAGGCTACACCGGCCTCGGAGGGAGCGCGGGGCCGGCCGCCTGGAAATGGTGTAGCCAATGGGCCTGGCCATCCCCGGGGAGCTGCTCCAAGGGAGAAAACCAAGCGATGGCTCGGGGTCTCCAGAGGAGCTGGTGTGCTGTAGACCAGTCCCTCGACTCCCCAAAGAGAGCTGGGGGTGTCACAGCTATTGCAGGGCAGGGCCTGTCAGCATCGCACATTGTGTTTGGCTGGGCGGGTGTGTGAAGTGGTGGCATCATAGAGTAGAATCATGGAATATCCTCTCCACGAGGATCATCGAGACCAGCTCCTGGCCCTGCACAGGACACCCCAACAATCCCACGCTGTGCCTGAGAGCATTGTCCAAACACTTCTGGAGCTCTGGCAGCCTTGGGGCCGTGACTACTGCCCTGTGGAGCCTGTTCTGGTGACCCACCACCTTCTGAATGAAGAACCCTTTCTTAATATCCAATAATCTAATCTATCCTAACCCCCCTTGTACGGCTTAATGCTAGTCCCTCTGGTCCTGTCCCTGGTCACCAGAGACCAGAGACTGATCGGTGCTGCCTCTCCTCTTCCCCTCAGGAGAAAGCTGCAGACCCCAGTGACGCCTCAGTCCAAGCCATAATTATGAAATCCTGACAAACACGAATGTCTCCAGTTAAACTCAGGGAACAGCACTGACCTTCCTGCCTTCATTGTAGTGAAGCTGCTCACCAGACAGAGCGAGGGGCCCACTGGGGCTCTGTGCTCGGGTGCCTTATCTTAATGCCAAAAAGGCATTTCTACAATGTAGATAGGGGCTGAGCAGCAATGAGATCAGCATTCCTGGGTCAGGAATGGCCTCCAGCAGAGGGTCTGGGGTAGGAATAAGGCTTTGTTCACAGGGAAAAGGTATGATAAACATGCTGTCAGCTGAGCCTGACTGAGGTTAGCAAACACAAAATTACAGGGCGACGTGCCACCAGCGCCCAAGGTGTCAGTGATTGTGTGAGGCATTCAAAAAAGCCTCGAAATTGCTTTGAATTCACTGGGAATGCTCTTCAGTCTATGAGCTCTCCAAATGAGTGTGCCTCTTCCCTGCTGATGGTTTATAAATAATCCATTTCCAGCGTGTCGAGCATTGATGCCTCAAGGAGTCAGACATTCATAAAAATAAATGCAAGACCAAAAGAGATAAAAAAGTGCTGCTTGGAAGTCAGGTGTTAAAACTGGGGTAATGCCAAAGTGAAGTTGCCTAAATTCAGTTCCTTTGTGCTGGTATCATGTCATGCTGGGGTGTGAGCTAATTGCAGACCAGCTGCACACCATGACATCTTCAGCACCATCAAATGCCCATACAGGGTCCACAGCCTGTGGCCTCAGATCGTACCATGGTCAAGAAATCTCTTAACTGAGCCCAGTGACTCCATTCTGCAGATTACAAGCAGAGAGAGGCTTTAATAAAGAAGATATTGAGGTGTTTGGGTTGCCTACAGCTTAATTTTTATTTCCCTTGACTATGCTCAAATTGCAGCTTTAATCAGTTTAACGGTAAAGGAGGATTTATCCATCCTGCAGGTAATACCTTCAGTGTTCCCAGCCAGATTCCCAAAGTTAGCTCTGCTGAGGAAGGCATGGAGTGATGTAGCACCCATGCAGGCAGTGCACCTGGTGTCTTTTGGCTGCACCACCACTTGAGGCTGTGGCTCAGGCGTGGTAAATCTGGCCCATGGCTGCAGAGCTCTGAGCCCTGAACCTCTTGAACTTGTCAGTGTAATGCTGCCGTGGCTGCACCCCAATTTCCATCCATGGGAGCCCAGTGCTGGCAAAGGGACTCTCTGCTGCCCCACTTAAATCAGTAACACATTCAATTTCCACAAATTCTCCAATCATTTTTCCAACCACTTGTGTACGTAATTGTCAAAGCTTGTGGAATGGCAATTTCATTTTGTCTCTTAACTCCACTGTCTGCCCCCTCTGTTGTAAGAAGCAGTGACTAAATAATTGCTAAATGGCAGAATGGACCTTCCCCTGAATTCATGGCAACTTCTAGGTTCCCTAATGATTTAAGGAGGAGGCATATAAAAGTCTGGTTCCCTGCAGAGCCCTACAAGTGCTGAAGGCTTGAGCCAGGATTTTTGGAAACTTGTCTAAGATGCAGGGCAAGGGCTTGAATGAAGTGGGGCTTTTTGTGTTGTAATTAAATAATGTATCATAACAGTTCTGGAAAGCAAGTGAGTGGAATGGTGTAGCAAGGAGACTTTCAGAAAGCAATTATGAGTGTAATTAAATCCAGGAACATCTGGAGAGCTTGACTAGGAGAACTTGAAAAGCACGATGAGCAACATGCAGAACAGCAGATAACACTGAGCAGCTCTCTTTAACACAGAGTGGATTTGGATTTGCTGGGTTTGAAGCTAACACAGGCAATGGGACAAGTGATGCAGACACAGGATTGCTGTGGGAGGCTGCTCTGGTGGTTAGGAAACAAAAATGAATATTCTGATCCAAAGAAAATGTGGTGTTTTTTTCATGTTTCTCATGTTCTCTGTCTATATGTATATATAGAGTGTGTTTAACCAAAATATTTGCCTGTTATCTTCACTGCTTCTTAAAACAGTAGAAAGGGTAGTAACATCGTAGAGGTACATGAAGACATGGAAAGATCTTTAAGAAGAGAAACTGAGGTTGGAAATCCCTGCTTCTGGGGTGACTTATGAACACATTCTGCTCTGGGGTTCCCAGCATAGCAAGGAAGCTGTTGGAACGAGTCCAGAGGAGGCACCGAGATTGTCAGAGGGATGGAGCACCTCTGCTATGAGGAAAGGCTGGAATTGTTCATCCTGGAGAAGCTTTTGGGTAACCTAATTGTGGCCTTCCAGTACTTTAAGGCAGCCTAAAAGAAGGATGGAGAGAGACTCTTTACAAGGGCCTGGAGTGACAGGACAAGAGGGAATGGCTTCAAACTGCCAGAGGGCAGGTTTAGTTGGGCTATTAGGATGAAATTCTTCCCTGTAGGGTGGTGAGGCCCTGTCACCCAGGTTGCCCAGAGAAGCTGTGGTTGCCCCATCCCTGGAAGAATTCCAGGCCAGGTTGGACGGGGTTTGGAGCAACCTGGGCTAGTGGAAGGTGTCTCTGCCCATGGCAGGGGGTGAAACGAGATGAGCTTTAAGGCCCCTTTCAACCCAAACCGTTTTGTGATTCTATGTTGAGGGCAGTTTGGATGGTCTTACTTGGTCTCCCAAATCCTGTCGGAGGAAAGGGTTGTCGTGTAAATTGAAGGATATTAATTGGGTAACCAGAACATGATTTTTCTGGGTTTTAACTTGTAGAATTTTCCATAGTTGCTGCTAAGGGGGCGAAAAGAATAGAGATGTTGAAAATGGCCATAGAGAGAACATTATCCTTTTATTAAACAGAGTATTCAGGGTATTTACTCTTTGTGCCCTCAAGAACCGGTCTTTTGGAAGGATTTTCCCGGCGAGCAAACAGCTCAGTGTCTTTCCTTTGCTGGTCGTTTAACCTACCTGATATTGGACAGTGTGAGGAGCAGCTTATGGCCACAGTGACTTGCCTTCTGCTCTGGCTGCTGACAGGATTTTTTTTATTTTAGGGTAGCTGTTGTGTTGGTTTTTTTTAAACAA
The DNA here is from genome assembly GCA_013397815.1 of Aleadryas rufinucha. Classification (NCBI taxonomy): domain Eukaryota; kingdom Metazoa; phylum Chordata; class Aves; order Passeriformes; genus Aleadryas; species Aleadryas rufinucha. Next base: position 26,375 of record VZTH01018060.1, read on the forward strand.
ATCTCTTACGTCTCAAAGCACTTGACTATAATTATTTCACAAAGTGAGAGGAGCAGCTGTCAGTCCTGTCCAGGGTCTGCCTTAGCTGCATTCATGGGCCACAACTCTTGAGACATCTTTTTAGGTGTCCTTTTTGTAAGAACTAGTGGGTCTGGAGAGTGTATTGTGCAGAGAGATGCAATTTTATGTAAAATCTTCATCTGAGTGCTAGGCAAACCTCTCTTCTGGAAGTGATCTGCACCTCTTACCTCATGCAGGTGTCTGCTCCTCAGTCTCATTAGAGCATTGCTTCCTTGCTCGAATATCTTTCTACTGTCATAGCTGCATCATATGCAGATATTTATAGAGTGTAGTGACATTGCCTCTGATCTTTTCTTGGCTGACTCTGCTCAGGATGGCAGTTGAGCTCAGGAGAGGGCCTTGCCACTTGGCTCTTCTGGCTGGAAGCCATTCCCAGTGTTGTCCCTCTTGCTTTGCACATAATATCAAATGAAGGAAAAAGATCTGTTGCTATAATGAAGTGTGCTGGAAACTCAGGAGCATTTGGTTCCTGAAAAGCAGGTTTAGTTCAGATGCGTTCCCTCTTTAGCAGCTGGGCACCTGTAATGTCCGATGGGACTTCGATTTTGGCGAGGAGTGGTGTAACCCCTTGGTCAGATGCCAGCTGAGGCACCTGAGAGCACTCAGTCAGTTTGATCTGTGGGATGGAAGTGTCCCAAACTCTGGAAGGAGGGACAGCCAGTACCCACTGGAAAGGCAAAGCTAAAGGCGTCAATGACTCATCTCCATACCCTGTGACCTGTAGGACAGAGGTGTCTGTTTCCCATTGCTGTAACTACCTGCACAGGAGTGTCTGGTTTGGGTGGGGCTCCTTGGTGGTTGTGCACTCTGAATAACAATCCCCAACAATTCCAAAGGGAGGTTTTTCAGCTCCCTTTCTATAGCGTCCTGTCCACATGTCCATATCCCCTAGAAAGCCAAGCAGAGCTGAGTGTGTAGGCTGATGAGCCAATGCCCTTCGGGGCCACTGTTAAAATACAGAGTATATCACATGTGAGAACTGTGCTCTCCTCTGGAAACCTCATAAAAGGAGATGTTTCCCAGGCCAGGGATACAGTTGCGTGGAGGGGAGAGGTGCCAAACAAGACACCTCTCATGCCACAGCAGAGGCAGTTTCCAGGAGATGGAATTAAAGCCTGCTCTACCCTTGCTCTCTTTCCATGAGGGTAGGAAGGTCTTGAGTGAATGAAGTTGTTATCTGTCACTGACTCAGTCTCACACTTCACAGCATCACCTGGTCCAAGAGGAGGAAGATGGAAGGGCTGCTACAGGCAATTTTATTTTCATTTTTTTCTTTTCTATGCGTAGTGAGCTGCCAGGAGGGTATCACCTTTCCTGGACATCTCATTGTCCAATATTTACTTTGCTTTTTTTTACCATTTCTCATTCCTTGGTGTCTTTCTAAGTTTAACTCGGGCCATAGAGGCAGCAATAATTCAGAATTAAAATACACAAATCAGAGCCATCTTCAGAGCATTACAGAGGCTGATACAGGAATGTGTAACTTAATTGATTGTTTTCCACCTTCTCTATTAATGAAATCTATCCCTGAATTGTTATATGCAAGTCCATGTTCATCTCAGCAAAAAGTAAATTACCTGCAGAAAAAATTGCCATATTTCTGCATCTCTGACATCGATTCGGTCTGTGACCTTGACAAGCAAAGACTCAATACATCTGTTTTCCAGTCTGTGAAATAATAATGTGTCTTGTACAGCAACACAGCACTCGGAGCTGCTTTATCACGGGCCTGCTGATAGCTCCTGCCATGGTGTATGAACACCAGCACACTCGTTCTGTATGTGCAGGGAGTGCTTGATAAGGAGTGGGACACATGGCAGGAAAGCAGCCGTGAGCACAACCATGCGTACTTGAAAGCCTCAGTATTGGCTTCTAAATGTTGAAAAGGGTTCACTGCTGACAGCTGAGGCGGGATTCAGAGTGGCTTGTATTTGTCTCAAGTAGTATTAACCTTGGAGGCAGACAAGTTCATAGGAAACCTTATACTTGGAAGTCTGCATGTCCAAAACATGCCCAATAATGTGACAGATCAGAGAGCCAGCGAGGGGGAGTGTCTGTAGGGCATTGCCAGTCCCTCTGTCCAGCTCTGGGGATGGACAGGCTGCCCAGCTCACCGTGGGCTTCCTGAGGAGCTTTTGTGCAATGCTGATTCCCTCAAAACATAACTTGGAATTGTCAGCTTTGCTGCCATGGACACATTTTGCTGGTTTTTTCCTTCACTGGATGGCTTGTGTGGGTCAATTTTCATGCTGTGGAAGAGCACTGAGAAATATTGATCACTGCTGCAGCTCAAGCAGGTCGAGTCCAGGTGCTTGTCCATATAACGATGGAGCCACTGTTAAGCCTATTTTAGGGTCTCCTGAGCTCTTGTTCATTTCCATGTGAGGAATGAACTGGAAGGAGAAAGACTTCTTTATCTCAGGGTTAAGAAATACCAAAAAAGAGTAATTTCATGGAGTGATTGTATGAGAGGGTTAGAAAAGGTGCCAGACTGAAAATCTATGTTTTTCAAGCAGTTAACTTTTCAGTGCTAGTGGGGTGATGTACCAGCCCAGACCATCAACTTGAGTGGTTTAAAAAAGTGAGTGGTGTTGACAGTTCTGCCTCCTGCCTTTGCAAGACTGAAATTTGACAAGTGCATGAAAAACGGGGAAGGCTGTCTTCACTTCCAAAGAAAATTATGAGTAATTGAAGGGCTAATACCTTTAAGAGGATGATAAATGGCCAAAGGAGTTTGAAAGCATATGATAAAATGAAATTTAACGAAGAACTGAGACTGTAGAAGGGATGTGGTAGAGAGATATAATGCTATGATCCAGCACTTAAGAGCAGTTCTGTATTTTTAGAACCAGCTTATGAAAAGCTGAGCTTCTCTTCATCAATGGGAGGTGCCTGAAGAGGCTTCATCCCACCGGTGCTGGACATGCCTGGAGCAGACCTTTTTGAAGTTCACTTTTCCAATAGAAGGAAAATACTTGAGCCCTTGATTCACTACTTTAGATTGTTCCTCAGGATAACATGAGCATTTGCCTTTATCCAGTAACTGTAATGGCCCCAAGCTTGCTCGAGGGAGACACATCCGCTGCTGATGCTGCGTTTCGTTAGCAGAGCCCTGTGCTGTGTGTGCTAGTAAGTCCCTGGGGAGCCTGGGGCACAGACAGCCCAGTCCCAGGAGAATCAGACCACGCACGCTGGAGCATCTGGTGCCCTGCTCAGGAGCCCCATGTTTCCAGCAGGGTAGATTGGGTTCTGATGTAGCTCTGCTGTCACAGCTCTACATGGATATGCTGGAACGTAATTGAAGTGAAGCGCCAGCTGCCTGCAGGCAGGGCTGTGCTGGCTGCAGCCTCCACAATTTGATCATGCTCTCTGGGGCTTAAATCTCTAGTCTGAAAAGCAAATTTAGCATGTTGAGGTTAAACTTCAGTTAATAAATGATGGCCTTTTTCTTCTGATAATATCAAGTCTCCTCAAGAGACCCTCAGTTCCGTCTTCAGCACTGTCTCAGGATGTGCAGTGAATAAAGCCCATGTTGTCTTAATACTGGGGATTAAAAAAAAAAAGCGCTGTCAGTGCTTACTGTTTGATCACATCCATGAGCACAAGGGGTTCATGGCACAGGCAGCCTTTGTTCTGACTCTTGCTATTTTCTTTACGTCCAAGCCAAGACACATCCCTATTTGTCTTATGCAAGAAATCATGATTAAAACCACACTACTGCCTACACTAGCATTCTAGCTAGCAAGGATTTTGGGAACTTCCCTAAAGAAGGTCTTTAGTATTCCTGGAGGGTAAAAAGATGTTTTTCCCTTGCAGTGGTAAGCAAAATGTTTTGAGACAAGTTAAACCCATGAGTTGTGCTTCCAAACAGACAGAGTTGCTTGAGGGAGCCCAGAGCACTGGGATACAGCTGCCCCTGGGATCACTTGGTGTGGTTATGCCTGGGAGGAGTGTGGGGAGGAGGAACCTAGATCCCCAGGAGGTCAGGACAGGGTGAGAGCAGCACGAGGTGCAATTTGAGCTCTGGAAGCTCTGAGGGTGTCTGTGAGTGTTGAGGACAAGGTGAGGTGCTGGTCAGTAACGCAGATAATGCAAAACTGTGCCTGGCAGTGCCAGAAAGGGCATGAAGCTCACAGGGTTGTTGCAAGAGGTGGAAGGACACAGCTCAAAGGACACAGCTTCTCTATCTGGCTTCTCCCATGGACCAGCACAGCACATGAAAGATGGATCAGGTGAGTGAGTGATCCTCAGCCTGTTACTGTGAGCATTTGATTTTCCCAGCTGGATCCCACCCAACCTGCACGTCCTTTGGCTGCATGACCAGCAGTTGGCACTGGGAATGGACCAGGATTTTGTGGCTGGGGGTGGAGAGGGTGAAGCTGCTGCCAAAAGGCCAAGTGCCACCCATGTTTGTTGGGTTAAAGCTGCTCCTGAGCAACAGTCCAAAACTTCTGCTATCTTTGCTTTCCTGAAGGAGAAGAGTCAGTGAGCCCTTCAGGTTTTTCTTCTCAATGGAAATGTGCAATTTTTATTGTAAAGTGTCAGGACTTCAAGCTGAACTACTTTTTTCTTTATTGTTCATATGGAGGTTCTGCCTCCACAGGTGGAATGTACAGTTGGCAGGGGCAGTTTTCAGAATCTCTCTGTGGTCATTTTTAGGGCAAGACTTCGAGTCCTGCTGGCTTCCATATGACTGGAACTCACGCATTTGGGTAGGAGACCTGAACAGGTGCACCTTCAGGTGGACCTCCGTGTGGTTCTTTCTGCTGTCTTCTGTAGCACCATCCTAGAGCACTGAAGTTTGGTGGTTCACTGGTCTTCAGAACAGAGGCTGAGAAGGTTTGATCTCTCTGCATGTATGGATGTGGTAGTCTGGCTTGGTACATCTCAGAGGGGATGCCTACACTGCAGTCACTTCTGAGGCTATATGGTGAGGTTGTTGCACAGGCATAACATGTACCTCAGTGCAATTAAGTCACTGAGCTTACATGCTGCTGACTAGCTTGTCCCTGTTAGTTTTAGGCTTTTGATTGCCATGTGAGTGAGCTCAAGGCTTGAGGAACTGTTCCTGACTGCTGCAGGTCAATGCACAGAGGTTGTTTCCTACAGCCTGCAAGGGTCTGCTGCCACAGTCTGGCAGTGCGGACCTTTGGCTAGGACATGAGTCCCTGAAGACACTCCTTTGGGAGAGCTGGTGACCACTGGTAAGTAGCTCATCCAGATGTCTTGTGCAGGACTTGTGTGTTTGATTTCGTTCCCTGAATTGGTTAATGTTACAACATGTTCCTACAAAGAGAGCAAAACCTGTAGATTCTTGTAAAGTCTATTATTTTATTTTAATGTTTTGCCAGACCTTAGTGATTTGGTTGGAAAGCTGGAAAGCAATGTGTAGTGATGAGAGAGTTTTCAGCTTCTCCCAGGAGCTGTCCTTGGAAGCGCAGAGGGCACCCAGCTCAGGCCACCTGCTTGCCAGCAGAGAATTGGGATGGTCTCATCCATACTCCCGCCTGCGTTTAACCAGACGTCTCCCATGGTGGAGTTGCCTGCTTTGAGCACAATGCTGCGGATGGTGCATGGAAGGCTCAAGGTGCTGCTTCTTGGAAACCTACTTGTATAAATGTCCTGACACTGATTCTGTGCGGTTAACGACCATTTCATTTTTACAGCCTTTGATTTCAATTCACAATGTGGCTTGCTCGTCCTGGCAGGCAGCCTAAGGCAGCTGTACCTTCTTTTAATGGGAACTCTGACCTCTGCAAAACGACTCATCATTAATATGTCTCTGTAACGGTTTGTTTATTTCAGCTCCTTTCCATGCTTTTCTCTCTAATGGTTTTTATGCTGTTTTTTGCTTAGCTTATCAAGCAGCAGATTCTCTCCCTCCAGTTTAGGAAGGTAAAACTACATTGCATTAAGCTGCTCTGACCAAACACTTTTCTGAATCTGTCTGCACATGATTAACCTGTAATGCTTTGGTACTAATTAATTAATCAGTTGAGAGCCCTGAAGTGATCTAACAGCCTCATTCTGCATGATTTGATCTGTAATACTTGCTTGAACTGCAGAAAGAAAAGTGAATGTTCATCATAATTCCTGTATTAAGGTGCAAGAAATATTCCTCTTTCTTAGCCAAAGGATGGGTGTTCAGCTACTTCTTTATATTAAAGTGAGACTTCCATACAGAGACATTAAAAATTGGATGTGACTGCCCTGAGACATCCAGAGAAAAAATTTTCTTCCCCCACTGCCATTGTTGTGAGGATCCTCATTCACTTGGACTCTGCCCCAAAATGTACTTGTACAGCTGTACTTTGCCTTTAGCAAAAGAACATGTTTGGAAATCAGTTGGCATTTCTGGTTTGCTGGAGTGGCAGGTAGAAGAATGACTGTGGAGGGAAAGGCCTCTCCAGAACACCTCTATAGCTCTGGGATTTCTAACCAAAATGTCAGAAAAAGAAAATCGTGACAAGAGGAATACAATTCTCAAATCTCCTTTTCCAGAAGGCTTTTGTATGGAAATCCCTCTTTAATTTAAAAGGCTACTGAATTGCTGCGGGTCTCTTCTAGGCTCCAGGGCTTTTTCTGCCCCAAAGATGCAGCTTCAGGAAGGCCCAGAGAAAAAGTGGCTAGTGCTTTGTGTCCAGTTCCTCGAATACTCTGAATTACTGGTTTAGAAAACAATTTGAATTGGACAAGCCTCCTTGCAGCTGGAGTGAGTCAGCTGAGAGCCCCACAGTGCCAGAGCCTTCAAATCCTCCTGTGACCAATACAAAGGTTTCTTTGAAAGACTCAATAGACCTTCCAGGCTTCCTGCCAAGTGTCATTGGGCAAGTCTCTGATTCATCTGCCAGGCCTGTGGAGCCCCCAGCTTCTGACCACAGCTGCTTTCCAAAGCCATTCAGTAGCCTTTGCTATATGTATTTCACCTGGTTGTGGGATTTGCACTGAGTGGACCAGACTTATTCCTGGTGCTGCCTGCTAGTGCTGGTGGCATGGTGCTGGGATTAAACTGGGTCCCGAGTGTCACTATGTGTGTGTGCATCACTTGATTATAAGATGCTGATCCGGTTGCCCTCCTGCTGGGGTATGAAATGTTGGTTGATGCTTGGGAAATTCCTTTATGTGGATCTGAAAGGCATTTACTGGTATGGGGTGGGGGATCTGTGTTGAAGGGAGCATCAAAACCCTACCAGTAACTGCCTTGTACTGGATTGTCTGCCTTGCTCCGTGGAAATGGGCATTTTTTTCCTGGGATTGGAATTTGGAAAGGTTGCTCTGATTTGAAACAGCTTTTGACTCCCACAGCCCTTTCCCCAGTTGAGTGAAGGTTGCTCTGGTTTGAAACAGCTTTTGACTCCCACAGCCCTTTCCCCAGGCCCCACAGTTGAGTGAAGAGTTGCTTGCCAGGGCCGGTGTCCTAGTAACTATTGATTTCCACAGAAAAGAGTCTGAGCTGTGGAATCTGGGTTTTTTCCCCATCCCACACATGTGTTTGAATACAGACCATGCTTATAACCCTCATTCAGTAAATGAATCAAGTTTGCAACATCCCGAACTTCCCCTGTCCTGACCCTCATCCAATGCGGGGTGCCTGGGAGTTGGGTGAGGTTCCTGCTGCATCCTGGGGGGTTGTTACTCAGGGATTCATCTCCCTGCATCTCTTACAAACCCATTCTAGCAGGAAGCCAGAGGGAAAATAATGACACTGCAGCCTCCAGGTAAGTTTTCAGGGTGGATGGAACAGGCAGTTGCTGTGGCTGGAGCTCTCCTGACACCTTCAACCATGCATGCTTAGTCCCTGTCAGTGCACCTGCCCTTGCTGGGCATGCTACATGTGAGGTTTTTTGGTTTGCCCTGAACCAATTTGCTTCCTTAGCAGGTAGAGCATTAGTGGCAGCAGCACCAGCATCCTGCCTGCGAGCAGGGGCTGCTTCTGAGGTTGGGGTCCTCCTCATGGAACCCCCACCACATACTCTGAGCCCTTCTGCTCGTGGTGGAGCTGTGTCAGGAGTGGTTTGGGCATTTGTTCCACCCTTTGCATGTTTCTGGAAGCTGATCACTTGTTTAAGGAATGCCTTTCACTGCTGAAAATCATATAAATAGAGCTGCCAGCTACTGGTTCTCTTGCAATATTTGCTGTTTCTCCCAATGTCGTTGCACTTGAGAACTTGGGGTCCCCTCTCGTATTGTAAATGTGTAGTGTTTTAATTGCAGAGGGAAAAGTGAAATAAGCTCTTCCCTTCCAAGAGCCTCAGCATTATCTGAATGAAAACCCAATTTGGAATTAAATAATTTCCCTTTATTTTAGAAAGCCTGGATTTTCTGGGACCTCTCTCAGTGATGCTGCAGCAGGGTTGGCAGTGCTGGATGAATATTGTGATTTATTGCACTCATTGAACAGTGCTGAAATACCTGGAGAATCCATGGTCCACTTTTGAGCATTATAGATTGCACTGTTAGGACATTTCTGTCTATTTGGGTGTCCCAGCATGAACTTTGAGGTCAGAGCCTGAACTCCTGGAGTAGGGAGTGTGAGTGCCTATCTGCAGCAGTGAGGGGTTAAGCAGGGAATTCCCAGCTAATTCCTGAGCTCAGAAAGCTGCTAGCCAGACTCAGGTCTTCCTCAGTGAGCTGTCCCACAGCTGACAGCCTTTCTTCATTCTAAGAGGGCTGCTGTGTTCAGGAGACATGTTCAAGTCACACTTGACCTGAAATTACATGAATTCTTCACAAATAAAGAAAAATCCCAGTGAACAGAAGAACTCTTGAAACATTTATGGTTCAGAACTGGGAAATGACTTTGTTAGGTGGGGCTCTAAGTTTGCTGGCTGGCCAAAGAGATGTTTTGGTATAATCAAGAGCTAAAATGGGTCTTCATTAATCCAGTGGGTCAACATTCATTGCCCTGATAGCCATAAGGGCTAAGACAAAGGGAATGGTTCCCGAATGACACTTTAAATTGACAGTCATCTTGGGAGGGAGAAATCAGTCAAATGCCCTGTCACTGGACTAGACTTATGAGCAAGTGTAGGGATGATGGGAGGGAGGAGGGCACAGACAACGACAACAGGCTGCTGAGGTGAGACATAAGGTGGACCCTTTGATTTTTCTGGTGCTTTTATCTCTAAGAAATGCTTCTTGAATCTTCCAGGAGCACCTTCTGCGCAATCATTTCTCAGCTGACGGAGGAAACACAGCCACTATTTGAAACCACTATCAAATCCCGTGCTGTGTCCGAGGACTCTGATGCTAAATTCACGTGCATAGTGACAGGTAACAGTGTCTTCAGTGAATAACCTGGTCCTGCCTCACCTGCTGGACTTGTGCCAGTTAAACTATGCAGCAAGTGATAACAAGGATAACAAGCCCACTGTTGTCAGAATGCCAGGCAGAGGTTCAGCAATTGCATGATGATTTTAGCTTTAATTTAAGGGAGGGGGGAAACACCTGAGAGTGTAAAGAGGTAAAGGCATAAGCTAACATCTCAAACAAGACAAATGAAAGACCAGAAAATGGGATATGCTGGTTACTGCTTGGACCAGCTACATTTTATTGTCTTAATCTCTGCTTCTCTAATCCTGGACTCCGTAACTCAGGAATGGGCAGTTTTGAAGTCTGAGGCTGTCATACTGGAACCAACTCTGTCTTTGCTGGCTGTAGATGGTTAGAGCACAGCTACATTTGTATCAGTGATAAACTTCTGTATCTGTCAACATCTGAAATAAAAGCTGGTTGCTGCCCAATGAGCTAAAATCTCCCCTTGGGAAGGAAGGTGTTAAGTCAAGAAGAAGAGGAGGAGGGAGAGGCCAAAAAAGAGGGCTGGTGCTAAGGCATCATGGCGATATGGCATGGCAGCACGTTGGTATAGAGGCAAGTAGCTCCTTTGCTGATGACATTTTGTTCTTTAAATATGGAGACTCCAAAATATCTTCTCTCGATGTGGAGACTCTGAAATATCTTCTCTCTATGTACTTGTTAACAACTCCATGATCCTTCCTGACCTCACTAGTATTAATTTCTCCAACAGGTTACTCAGTAACAGACATGAAACAAGTTTTCAAGTTTTGGAAGGAGGGAAGTATATCCAGTGAGCCTCTTAGGCACAAGGGCCAAAGCTTTCCTAAGGAAATCTGGTTTGCTGTTAGGCTGGAAATAAGGAAGCACAGCCTCAGTCCTTCCAAGAGCTGCCAGCTATGAATTCTTGGCTTTTCTCATATGGATTCCCTTGTTCTGAAGGCTGACCTTCTGAATTTGAAGGGGTAGAACTGATGTATTGATTTTATCGAGGCTTAACTTCAGCAGACCCCTTCTTGCTGCTTCTAGGGCCAAAGGGGGCTGCTGGGAGATGTCTCCAAACTACTCTATTTGGGGAGTCATTAGAAGGGCTCTTCCCAATTTAGGTTTTCTGAAAGCAAAAGCTTGACATATTGTGCAGTACCGTGGAACACACCATTCTGCAAGTGTCAGAGGTGAGAAAATGTTTAGGTATTTTGGGAAATCCAGAGTAACAGTCCTGGCTTCTCTCACTGGCTTAAGTCTTCACCAGTTGCAGAAGGTTGATGGTTCCTTCTAACAGATTCCATCTCTTCATGGTGTGTTGCACCAGGCAGATATCTTGACCTGATACTGGCCTCATTTTCTGCTCAAGTGAAGGAAATTGTCAATGAGTCTTTCAGCATGTGTCACAATATTTTTGTGCTTGGTAAACTAGGTTGGGGGACGTCTCTATGCACTTAGAAACTTTCATGGAAATGTTTTTAAAATCAGCCTTGGACCACCTTTGCCAGATGGCCATCTCCCACATGTGGTCCTATGGACTGCTTTAGGAGCTCGAGATCTCTTTGGGAGAGAGGGGCAGGAGGTGGAAAGCGTACTCTGACTGCAGTCTGGGTGGTAGTTCAGTTATCTCACCCTGCCATCATGTTTGTGTTCAACTGGGAGGCATTGCTGGGAGCAAGGAAATGGCAGCGACATCCCTGGCCGGTGACCAGAGTGGGACCAGTTCAGTCCCAGCACTGTGGCTGGAGTCCAGGGACACTTTGGTAGAGGCAAAAGGCAGACAGTCACCTGCTTCTGTTTTGACGGTCAAGCCACAAGTATGGATACATGACCTACAATAGCATCTTACTTTTTTTTTTTTGCTGCTTCTTGACCAGTAATGAGAGTTACAGGCTAGTCCCACATCTGGGAATACTTGGACTAGGAGTTACTGGGCCTGTCCTAGGAACACAGAAGAACCAATCTCCAGAATATGCTGAGTGGTGCAGGCAGGGAAAAAGCAGGTCAGGCAGAGGCAGATTCTTGTGTGTGGAGGCACAAACCGTCCTTTCCTCCTGATGCCTGGTTCAGCCTGGTGTCCCTCCTATGTCTGATTTGATTTTTTTGGGTCAAATCTTGCATCAGTTATGAGATGTTTTCTTTTTTCAGACAAAATTTTTTCATCCTTTGTTCTCTAAGAGATGTGAAAAAGGGAACAAGAACATTTCCATTTACTGTGCAGCTTCATCCCACACCTCTGCACCAAGTGCTTTCCTTGGTGGGTCTGTCTGGACTTCAGGATCTCAAGGGTCATCACAGCTCATTCCCAGTGAGTGGATATTGGGCTTCTCTCTTCAGAGTGGCCCTTCGTGGAGGTGCTGCCACAAGGATTTTCCAGCTTTTTAGTCACTTTTGTATAACATTGGCTGGGAGGGAGAGATGTCAGCTGATGAAATGGGGGGAGTTGGATGAAGGGGCCTAGGTCTCTGGCTGCTTGTTAGGGAATGAGTCCAGCCAGGGCAGGTGATGGCTGGATCTAGCCAAGACCATTGTATGTCAGCACCAGCCCACTGTTGTACAGCTGCCTCTTCAGTGCCATTTCAGCCCTCCTTAGCCAGGTTCAACCCCTCTGATCTGGCTTCCCAAATCATCAGCTCAGGAGCTTGATCCCATTCCTGCCTCCATGGTTTTATTGCAGAGTACAGTGTGGAAAGGGGAAAGAGTTGGGGTAGGGTGAGTAGACAGTCACATGCTTAGTGGATGCAGTTTTTAATATGGTTAAAGGAGTTCAACTTGCTGCGTTTGTGGTGACCCTCTGAAGGAAGTGAAGGATGAGACTGAAGTGCTTGGATGAAGAATGTCTGGAGACATGCGGGGGCTGTGAGAGGGGTTTGGGGATGGGGTAGTGACTACAAGAGCAGAGAGTAGGCTGCTGGGAGATGAGGAGGCTTGGCTTCGGGGCCAAGGACAAGGGAAGGATGGTGAATGAGCACTGCTCACAATGGCATGGAGAGCTGCTGCTCTTATTATCTGTCTCTCCTGTCAGTATTGCTAGAAGCTTCCTTGTCCTTGCGTGCTGGAGGGGTTTAAATCCATGAAGCCAGGAAGGGTAAGATCTTACCATTAATTGTATTCCCAAGACTGCTGAAGCCCCTACTCCATGTAGCTTGTGTAGAGCAGAAACTGTGGAGATTGTTTAATGGTTCTAAACTCTTACCACCTTCCCAAGTTTCAGAAGACTTAACTCCCTCTCCTTCCCTGCCCCCAAAAAATAAAAAAAGAAGAAAGTGACTTGAAACAGAGTTTCTTTGGGTGATTTTGGATAGGTATGTTAAGAACTGTTTTGGATAGATATTTTAAGAACTGTTTTGGATACAGTTACCAAGCTTTGAAGACTTCTCAGATATTAACACCTTTCAGAAAAAAATGTTTGATCTAAACCTGGCAATCTCCATGAAAAAAAATCCTTGCTCTGAAAAGTCTCCAGGATCCTGTGGTGGCTGGCCATCACGCTGGAGCAATGCTGCTGGAAGACACACTTCCCAAAAAGCTTTTGCTGGGCCCTAAGATGTGGAGTGGATGCCTGCCCTCTTCCCAGGAGCACCCGGCACCACTCTGTCTGCAGTTGTGGGGCTCTGGCTGGGGGCTGCAGGGGCCCAGCTGCCAGCAAATCCCTGTCGGCACCAGCTGCACGGAGGGGGGCTGTAGCAGTGGCGGGTTTTGGAAGGATGTGTGGCTGCTCAGGGTGTCTTGTGCTAAGGGTGGGCATCCGGTGCCTGCAGCATGGCAATGCCCACGGATAAAGCCCTCAGTTCCTCTTCGTCCCGCTGGACAAGCTGCAGATGCTGTGCCTGCAGGGGATGTGCCTGGAGTGATGCCTGACCCCTCTTTCCCCAGGGGCAGAGGAATTTATTCACTCAGCAGCCCGAAGATGGATGTCAGCAGCATCAGCAGCAGCTCCCCTCCCCATGCCAGGGAGACTCGTCCCTGCACAGGCATCTTTCCATCCTCTGCTTGGCTCTGATTACAGCCCCTGGGGAGGGATGGATGGTGTTTGGACAGGCAGCTGGGGCCACTGTCCCTGTGTGGGATGTAGGAAGCCTTTCAGCATCCGCATGCCTGCAGACTTCCAGCCAGCACTTGCCTGCAGCTCCCTTTGGCTGCAGGCTGGAGCATGCAGTGGGAGCTGGTCCTGGCACTGGGCTAGCATGGCAGTAACTCCTCAGAGGGAGCAGGCAGCCTCAAGGACAGAAGTGCTACAGGTCAGAGGGAGTTTAAGTGTAGCAGGAGGAAAAGCCTTTCCTCGAGGCACTGCACAGCTATGGAAATTGCAGCTCTTTCCAGCAGATGTCAGCTGGGAATGGAAATCAGCTGTGGAGGCCACGGGGGGACATCACAGGGCTTCTCGGAAACTATCTGCTGGCAGTTCCCAGAATGAAGGGCTGTGATTGCTGTTTCTTAGGGTGTCAGGAAAATCTACCTGCCAGCTCCCTGCAGGATGGACCGTGGGGGCCTCCTGAAGGTCTTGCTTGCAGAACAGCCCTTGGGAAGGGTTGGATTGCTCTGGGCACAGTGTGAGCTGTGTATGGAAATTGTTATGTTCGTTATTCCTGGAGCAGAAAGAATTCACTACAGGCTCATTCAGCCCAGGGTCCTGCTGCCAAGTACAGGCAATAGTTAATATTTTATGAAAATTATAAGCAGCAGCATCAATCCCTGATGATCCCATCACTGAGATGCTCTCATAGCTTTCTCCAGTTCCCAGTTTAGGGCTCATTTTCTTCAGCCACAAGTTACCGGAGGGCTTTGCATGTCTCTAGAAACCTGTTTGGGAGGTCAGAGCAACAGCAAGAAACAGGCCGTGACAAGAGTGGGGCAGAGGGGGAGGACAGAAAGCCTTGCAGGAAGGGTGTTGGGAGAAAGTCATGGCTTGGCTTCCTGCAGAAGAGGAGAAACGAGGCACTACCCAACAGAAAGCCATAGCTGCTGATGGCAGCAGTGGGAGGGGATTGAAGCAGCAAAGCTTCGAGTGGGAGATGTACGGATAGTGAGGGTGGAGAGGGGGGATGATGGGGCAGTATAGAGTAAGAGACTTGAAGAGAGAGGAAGAATAGAGTAAAATCCGGTCTGTGAGGTGTCTGTGCTATGGGGATGGATGCTGCTCACAGAGGAAAACAGGAAAGAAAAGCTTCTGAGACTTATTTTCCCAGCCCTGTCTGGTCCCAGTGGACTAAATCCCTTGAGGAGCCAGAGGACACTGAGGAGCCACCACAAGCAAGGGATGGGGGCAGAGGAGCCAAAACAGTACAGGAGATTTGAGATATGCTGCTTTTCTGGGCAAAGGCATATTGGAGTGGCCAAAACCTGGGTGAATTCCTGCTGATGAGTCTGCTTCTGGACTCTCAGTCCTGCTCTAGGACCTTCATGAGAGCAGGAGTAAGCTGGGCTCAGGCATTGCTGTGGGCTGACATCTTTGGCTGGTGCAAGGAGGACATTTGAGGTCCTGGTTAGCCTTGAAACCTATGGCTTGGTAGCTGGGAACTATCCAGAGAGCACCTTGTCCCTGCCTTCTCATTACTCCAGAGGCATTGGATTGGGACACTTTGGATATTCCTGGAAAGCCCTCATTGGCCCCATGCCTGGGGTGTCCATGGGAGCTGACCCTTGCTACATTCTGGGGTGCTGTGGGTGATCCCTGGGGTCGGGTGGAGTTGAGGAGCATGCTGGACTCCTTCCTTTGGCCACACAGAAAGCTTACAGGGACATTTGCAGCAGATAAGCTTCAGGTGTCTGCGCTGGGGCTTCAAACAGCTGCTGAGCATATTGACTATAGCCGAGGCATGATGTGATCATTGAAACTTTATCCCATGCCCTGGGGGTTGGCTTGGCTGGGCGGGTGAGCCCTGAGTGAAGTGCAGGAAACCCTGCTGGCTGCCGGCTTGAGCAGTTTTTGCATGAAAAGTGCTCTTAATCTGAGCTAGAGCTGCTGTCAGTGAGCAATGAAGGCTGTGGCTAGCACTGGTCTGTGGGGGACCTACATGCTGTTCCAACACCTCTGCCGGTGGTGGGGTACATGGCTGCCTGCCTAGCCTGCCAGCCAGCCAGTCACACACATCATGATGTCATTCTACTGAAAAGGCAGGTGACATCTGTTGTCAAGTGACATTTGTAGGACGCTGAGCTGACTGTGATGCAATCAAGGTTGTTTCTGTTCAATGGAAAGTTTAGGATCAGCTTACAGGCTGTGACACTGCGATGGAGGGGCGAGTGCCTGTTCTCCAGCCATAGTCTTGGCCTCATCAAAACATCCGTCTTCACATAAAAGTGACGGCATGCTCACTTTCTCCCAGCCAGTGTTACAGGAGATGAGCTTGTGATCCACTCCTCTCCGTTCAGGAATGAAGTGCAGGGATTTTTTTCTCAAAAATAGCCCTATTCCTAGGAGTGATAAAAGTCTGAGATAAGCCCATTAAGTTTCCACTGTTTCTGTTGTGCAGTTTAGGAATGTGGTGAGCCCAGAATAGCATCTATCCTGGTGTGCTGGATTGTTTTGCTGCTGATACCATGCTGGCTGTGCTCCTGTGTGGAATGTTTCACTCTCTGATATACCCTCCTTATGCTCCCCAGGGTATCCACAGCCGGAGGTTACGTGGTACAAGGATGATGAGGAGATGGATCGCTATTGTGGCTTACCCAAGTACGAGATATTCCGTCATGGAAACCGCCACACCCTGCAGCTCTACAAGTGAGTAAAGGAGCTGGAGAGTGGCTGGGTTTGGTGATGGGAGCTCTGAGTATGTTCTCAGTGAGTATGTTCAACAGTGATGTCTCCACAGCACTTGGCTGGCCCCTTCCGCTCCCCACTGTGAGTTCACAGCTGGCTCTTCCCCTCCAGTTGTGGCTCCCCAATCACACCAGTATGAGATCCATTACTGCATCCAGGGATAGCTACCATGCTGGAAGCAAGAGGAAGGGAAGGAAAAATCCCTCCCTCTGGAGCCTTCCAGTGCTGAGCATTAGGGCTGACAAAGGTGAGCAAGGGGAAAGCACTATCTGCCTCCAAGATGATGGTCCAGGGAATCAGGTAGAAACAGTAGGAGTGTCCTAAGCGAGGAAAGGGCTGCAGCTGCCCAGGTGGGCCTTTCCTAGCTGTCACCATGGAAAGGGCTGCTTTGGCCCTGACTAATGAATCTAAGGGCCTCCTTTATCCAGCCCTGACTACCAGCTTCTTTTAACTTTGGGCGAGGATTGTGTTTCTGGAGAGCCAGGCATACCTTGTCCCCAGCAGGCAGAGACCTGTCAGGCCTTGAGTCCTGGATTTGGGATGTCAGACAGGTGTGGCACTGACTGAAAATGCAGAATATCAGTGTTGTTGATAGTCCTGCCATCCTTGTTCTTCTAGCCTGAGCTTTTCTGCTCCCCTAGCTGTGCTCCAGGTGTCCATCAGAGGCTGGCTCACCTCTTGCAGGAGGAGGGATCTCTATGGGTCAGGTGTCCTCAACGGGTGACAGCAGGGATGCAGGCAGGTGCTTGTGCTGGTGCCTGTGACATGGGTTGGGAAGACTTCGGTAATGCGGTAGGGTAGAGGAAGAACAAGAATTTCATGTGGGCTGTGGAGAGCTGAGAGGAAGAGATCCTGCAGAGGACTGTGACCAAGAACAGCTGGGAAGCCTGGTGCTGCCTGTTCCTCCTCCATCACGGCCCTCATACCAGAGTTACAGCCCAGGGTAGAGCTAGAACAAATTTAACATGAAACTTGTTTGTCTGTTAGTGCAGAGAGCAGGCAGAGCCAGGGAGGGAGGCCAGCCCAAGGCCTCCAGGTGTCCTGTGGGCACCTAATGGGCCACATCTTCTGGACTCTCCAGAGCAAGAAGTGGGAGAGCGTGCATGCCTGTGTGTCCAGTGGGCATCCTGGGGAGGATGGGTAGGTCTCACACACAGCTTTTGATTTCCAGGTGCCGAGAAGAGGATGCAGGCATTTACCAGGCCTCAGCTAGAAATAACAAAGGCATCGTGTCCTGCTCCGGTGTGCTGGAAGTGGGAACCATGACGGAGTTCAAAATCCATCAGAAGTGGTTTGACAAAATCAAGAGAAAAGCTGAAGAAAAGCTGCAAGAGATAGAACAGGGCAAGAAACGAGGAAAAGAAAACGTGGAAGTGGAGAAGTTGCAAGGAATGAGCCCTGAACGGCTCCAGAGGAAGCGGAGGCTGGCTAGAGATCAGAATCTCCGGTCAGGAGACTCTTCATGGGAGAAGGAAGATGCAGCAAAAGTGCACGTTGCGGATTCACAGTCCGGGTTACACAAGGATATTGCTGAGACAAAGGAGCAGCCACTTAAGGTGGTGCCAGGCTTCCCAAACAAACTGGTGGCACCTCTGAAAGCAGAGGTGACCACCAATGGAGATGCCACTTTGGAAAGTGGGGAGGAGAATGGGAACAACTTTCTCACGTACATTTACGAGACCGTGGAGGACCTGGCGACTAAGCCAGGGGCGAAAGACTCTGCAGCTAAAAAGAAAAAGAAGGTGGAGGGTCCTTCAGCAGCAACGCAGGAAGTTTCTAAGCGAGAAGAAAGTGGGAGAGACAGGGCCAATCTGTCTTCAAATCCCAGGTTTGCTCCTCCTGTCCCCTTACGCAGGAATGCACGTTTGAGGGCAGCAAGTGATCAAGAAGTGGAAACCAGTGCAAAACTCAAAGAGCCTGGGAAAGCTGTGAAACAGGACACTAAAGCCAATGATGATATGTACTTCTCTTTAAAGGACATGTATTTTGATAAGCAAGTGAAGCCAGCGGCAGGGAAGGCAGAGGTGGGAGCCAAAGATGAGGCCGGGAGTGAGGCTGCCCTGCGGCCTGTGGCAGTCAGCAGACAGACAGAGGATGTTCCATTGTTCTCTGAGGTGTTGGAGGCAAGACCTGTGCTGTCCGAGGGCCAGAGAGGCCAGCAACAAGAACAGAAGTTGGAGGGAAACAAAGAGGTAACTACAAGAGACAACAGCCAACACAGGGGTGGCAACAAGAAAATACCTGTGCTGCGCGTTTGTATTGTGGCTCTGGGCCTGGTAGGCTGCCTGTACCCCATGGGATCTGCTGCTGAGGCTCCGCAGGTCTCCACTGTGAAAGCACTCAGGAGAAGGGCTTTCTGGATTTTGTGAGCCCAGACAGCAGAGTTTCCACCCCATCTCCAAACAAATGTCAGCTGAGGTGGTGAGAGATGTAAGTCGGGGCCATTCGAGCAGCTGGTCTCGGTGGCCTGGGGCTCTCCAGTTTAATCGGCAGGCTGACCTCATGCAAAATGTTTTCAGATCAGGTCGGCAGGGAGCACTGAGTGGGTATTTATAGCTGAGAGTGGGTGCCTTGTGATGGCATCTGTTCAGTTTAACAAGGGAGCTTCAGTTAACGAGCCCCCCATGCAGATGAGTGCGGGGTTCTAGGTCCCATGTGAGCTGCACCCTCAGGGCCTCGAGTTTTGTTTACAGTGCAACGTGTATACAGTAGGTCTGGACTGTTTTTTTGGCTCATCCCTGTTGGAAAAACTCTGCTGGGAGACTCATTGTGGTGGTGATGAAGTGCCAGGGCACAGCACCTGCTCCTGACCCTCAGTGCATCTTTTAGTCAGCTGCTATTTTTGTCGCCTAACCTGAAGTATTTGCCATGAAAATATTAGACTGGAAGCTACTAGACTATTTTTCCCCCATTTTTCTTTAATGACCCCTTCTGTCATAAAAGGTTCTCTGAGTCCAGTTTGCAGGTGCTGTCAGGATTTGGAGTTTGGGCTGTGGTAGGTGCACATTTTTGGTACAGACAAGGCTCCAGATGCAGCACCTCTTGCTTGGTAGATAATGCACATATTTCAGAATGTGGAAAGATCCACAATGCATGAGGGACTGACAGGTGCTCCAGTGGAAAAAAAAAATCCTTTCTTTCAAATTTCTTAAGCCATAGGTGGGTGCAGCTTTGCTGGTAAGAGCCTGCTGTGTTATGCAGTGCACACCTGGGTTCTGGCCTTGCTGCTGCACAGTGCCATGAACTTGTCTTCAGCCTGACCCACCAGCATCACATACTGCTGCAGAAATTATTGCTGTTCAGGCCAGCCCATGGCAAAGCCGTTTGTTTCTCCCCTCTCTGCTCATTTTAACACCTCTCGATCTCAAAAGCGATAGAAAAATGCTGGTATGCAGCAGCCAGGCTTGTCATCCCTGAGCCTTTGACATGCATCAAGGTTTTTTTTCTCCTTAAAAACCCCACTCACAGAGGGAAACCTGTGACTTGTCAGCTGCTGTGCCTTTGAGGAGACAAAAGGGAGTGCTTCTGATTTAAATTTGAATGCTTCAGCTTGTTGGTGCTGCTGGGGAAAATCCTCAAGCTTTTGTGAGAGCAAATAAGCTGGTTTAAAGGCGTTTAAAGCCGATTCTAGGCATGTTTCAGGATATTTTCACCTCCCAGGACAGGGGTTACTTGTCTTTTTCTTTTTTATTCTTTCTCTTAAACAAGAAAGGTCATAGCATGAGTGTTTTCCTGGCCTTGGGACACAGCTGGGCTTTATGCTCAGGACTTCTCTTCTGAGCTGGATTTATCTGTAGCAAAATGCCAGACTGTAACCAGGCTCTGAACATCCTCCTTTACAAGAGCAGAGAAGAAACTAGATTCGCATGGTGATCACGCTTGCCTCAATTTTAAACTGATGATTTTATTTTACTTCTTGAATTTTGTGGGTAGAAATGGCCTCTAATGGTGCTTCCCTCACCTCAGTCCTTCAATACTTGTGTTGCCCTAACAATTGGAGAGGGAGTTTGGACAAGGGCCTGGAGTAACAGGACAAGGGGGAATGGCTTTCCACTGTCAGAGAGCAAGGTCAGATGGGATATTGGGAAGAAATTCTTCCTTGTGAGGGTGCTGAGGCCCTGGCACAAGTTGCCCAGAGAAGCTATGGCTACCCCATCCCTGGAAGTGTCCAAGGTCAGGTTGGACAGGTCTCGGAGCAAGCTGGGACAGTGGAAATTGTCCCTGCCCATGGCAGGGATTGGAACGAGATGGGCTTTAAGGTCCCATCCAACACAAACCATTCTATGTTTCCTTTATTTGCTTGGGGAAGGGCTTGCTGAGAGATTGGTCTTAACCTTTCCTCTTTTCCCCAAGCTACCAAATGAAGCAAAAGCAGCACAAAATAGAGGTCTAAGTGCCACAGCCCTTCTTTCCCATGGCCTTCATTCTGGGGGGCTTAAAACTCAAGTCAGGGACCTCAGGAGAAAATCCTTAGCAGCAGATCCTCCAGGGTGGAAGGGGGACCCATTATGTGCATGCCCTGTCCCCGTGCCATTGTCCTGGTGATACTCGCAGAGCATCAGCCGGGCAGAGCGTGTACCACGGTATCGCTGCCTCCCCTACAAAAACAGACCATGCCCCTTGGCTGGAGGATTTCGGCAGCTCTCCTCAGGATTAAGCTTGGCCGTCACAGCAGGCAGCTTGCTGACATGTCTGCTGGGTGCAGCTGCAGTCGGAAACATTTGAGCTTCCCGAACATCAGAGAAACAGAATGGTTGAATAGTGCTGATAACGTCAGGGTGTACAGTTTCGCTATAAATGATTTGGGCAGCCTCATGCTGATAGTGTGTGACATGCCAATTGCCCCATCTCGCAATGGAGATAGGGGAGCACTGAGTCTTTAAAAACATCAAGGGAATTATACAAGGTCTTAGCAATGGCTGGTGAAAATGGGAAAGTTTTGCTCCTTGGGAAGGCGCTGAGTCAGAGGATATTGGATTAAAAGCCACGGAATTATTTAGAAAGGTAGATCTCTTGCCTCTGTGCATAGCAATGGTGTTGAAATGCGGAAGGGCTGGAGCTGATTAAAAGAAGAAACATTTTGTGCAGCCTGACAGATGGGACCCACTCCTGTGGGATGATGGTGAAGCCAGAAGACCCTGGATGACAGAGTAACACTGGTATCAGGGTAATTCTCATGATTCAAGAAGAAGTTGGGCAGTGGCATATGGTACAGGTGGAGCTCAAGTATGACTGCGCAGACCCAGGCAGTGACATGATGCTAATTTTCCTTCCTTTTTTTTTTTTTAACTAGGTTGCAGCAAGAGTGGGACAGTCTCCTGGTAACCTAAAGCATCCAGTGTCCAGTCCAACCAAAGAGACCAGTCAGCAAGCCAGTAAGCTAGAGGAGGTCAGGAAAGAAGTACCTGTTTGCCAGGAGACCAGGGGGGCTGCGAAAAGGGCAAATCCTCGGTTTAGGCCTCAGGAGCCACCAAAGCCACCAGCACCTTCTCCAGACCATGTACAGTCTGGCAAGGAGCACCCACCCCCCAGGAAACAGGCAGAAAGACATTCCCGTGCTCTTGAGGGCAGAGAGACTCAGCAAGGACTGTTAAACCAAGAGAACAAAAGCCAAGGTGGGGGAGAGTCATTGCTAAAAAATTTGAGTCCTCCAGAACCTGGAGAAAACACTCCTCTTGAGCAAATATCATGTCAGACAGTCAAGGATGAGAAGAGCAAAGAGGCAGGAGCAGAGTTGTCTGGGAGCCGTCCTGGTGTGAGGACAGGAGGAAGTGATGCAGCAGAGCCATGCCCTGGGGCTGTGCACAGGGAGGCAGGAGAGATGCCTTTGGGCCATCAGAACACTGAAATGGCAGCTCCTGCTTCAGTTCCTCTTGCCAAGAAAGAGCCGCTTCCTGCTCCTGCAGTGAGGCCATTGGTGGCTCGGGAGGCACTGCTGGTAGCTCATGGCACCTCAGGGATGGAGGCCACTGCAGGAGAGGTCCCGTCTGGAGCCCAGCTGCTGCCTCCTGTGAGTGGAGAAACGGAAATCACGACGACAGATGGATCTGCCCCACAGGAGACGTTTTCAGCCATCACGTTAGAGGAGGAGGCCAAACCAGTGCCCATGGGACCTCAGGGGAAGGAGGGAGGACTCCTTACAGCCACAGCTTCATGCCAGGAACCAGCAGCATCTTCAGGGACTTGGGAAGGAGTCTCTGAGGTTCAGCCACAGGTACCGCTGGTCCTGCCTGGCTCTGAGAGATCTCCGGAGATGTCTTTGGAGGAGAAAATGCAGCACAGAAACCTGGTTTCCTCCTTAAAGAACTACCTGCTACTACTTCTAAAAATGTCAGATAGCAGTAAGGATGCCACAAAAGGAGACACTGACTCGGGGGACAAGGAGCAGCCAAATGCAGGGGAAGGCATGATCCCAGAGATAGGCATTGCTGGCCTTAGCCCTCGCACCTCAAGGAAAGTTTTGGAAAAAGTACAAAACAACCAGCTCTTCCAGACAGCAGAGAACTTGCCTCTGACCCCCAGGACATCCAGACGGATCACAGGCATGATTAATGAGGAATTTGTTACCAGCAAGGAGATGCTGGCTTGCAGGCCTGTGCCACCAAAGAGACGCACCTGGGAGGCTCCTGAGGCTGAGGGGCCGCCTTCACTCTCAGTGCCTTCCATTGTGGTGGGCAGCATGCCCACAGCAGGAGCGGCTCCTCATCTTTCTGATTTGCCTCCAGTGAGCTCTGAAGAGAGCCCTGCTCACCCTCTGGCAGTGCTACCTTGTGCCACACCAGAAGAGCTCGCTTTGGGGGCCCGGCGCAAAATATATCTGCCAAAACCCAAACAGGTAGGGGTGGAAGAGGAGGCAACCCCAGAGAGCCTGGGGCACACAAGAAGTCCAACTGTTTCACCACGGCAATCCAGGAAGAATGCATCCCTTTTGCATTCTCCTGCCCCAGTTCCATCCTCTCCCTCAGAGCAGTGCTCTCCAACCCTCATGAGGAAGATGGTCACATTGGAGGTTCCTAAGCTGTACGAGGAGCCTGCAGGTGACACCAGTGGTGACCAAGAGGTCCCTGGAGATGCTAAGCCAGAAGCACAGCCAGCAGAGTCCCAGAAAACAAATAACCCATTTAAAGGTGAGGGAAAAGAGAATCCCCATGAAGCACGTTCCCTTGTTGCCTGCAAAGGGAGCTGGTGATAGTCAGCTGGGGCCACATGAGTTTTGTGCATTTGCAGGGTTTTCAGCATCAGCCTTTGGCTGTGTGAAAGTCTCTCTCAAGACTTCTGCCCCAGTGCAGGGAGGGATGAGGAATGCAAGAGGCAGCAGCTCTGACACTGGCTGTCTCCACAGCCTGGGCTTCCCCAGCCCAGGGGATCACAGAATCCTCTTGGTTTTGGCCTCTTGTGTTCTGGTCCTCATCAAGCCTGATGCTGGTAGGGGATCCTGAGCTACGTGGTTGAGTGGAAAGTGTCCCTCCTCATGGCAAGAGGGCTGGAACAAGATGGTCTTTAAAGTTCCTTCGAACCCAAACCGTGATTCCATGATTCAGTGGGCATCACAGGGTGCACACTCCTCTTCCACATCTGTGGTCAATGCTAATTTGATTGCTCGTGGCATCGACTGTAAAAAGGCGTAATCCTGGGGTTGAAGGAACTAGGTGATGCTCTCACGGGAATCAGGACTCTTGCAAAGTAAGGGTAACCTTGATAAATCCCTACTTCAGTAAATGAATGTTTCCTCCAATATTCCATAGCGTTTTTCTGCATTTGCTCTGGCCAGGCCTCACTGGGTGTTGCAGTGCTGCACTGTTGAACGAATTTGTACCACTTGTATCCCACCCTATTTATCCCAGTGGAGCTCTGAGACCTTCCCTGGGAAGGCAGTGTTACACCAGGCTGTGCTGACGTACACGTGATACTCAAAGCCCTGAGCAGCAGCGTGGGTGTAGGCTGGCCTGTCCCCAGAGCTGCGGCCAGCACTGTGTGTCTCACCACCCATCTCTTTGCACCCTGTCCTTAGCTCCACAGGTGGTCCGTAAGATCAGGGCAGAACAATTTTCCGATGCATCAGGAAACCTGAAACTTTGGTGCCAGTTCTTCAATATATTGAGCGACTCTAAGCTGACGTGGTACAAGGACGAGATCCCTGTAGCTGAAGCCCAAAGGAGGTAACCTGTCGGCTCCACAGCAGCACAGTCCTTGTTGTCACCTGTCACATCCCGCTCCTTGCCTTGACTGGGGTGAAGATGCCCCTCTTGCTAAGGCAGCATGGGAAGCTCAGTGCATGACACAGTACGTTGTGAACTTCATCATCTCAGTGCCCACGGAGGGAAGGATCGCCCAGATGGGGAATTTCTGCCAAACTGATCCTATTGATGCTCCATCTGGAGTGTCTGCTTTGAGTACCCAAACTTTGGAGAGGGCACAGAAGGTGTTATGCCCATCACAGAAATCAAGAGCTGGATGCGAGCTGCAAAACTGGGACCCCAAATGATCCATGTGAGGGTGGCAGCCGTGCTGGGAGGGTCTTTCGTGCAACCACTGCTGAGAAAAAGCAGCTCTGGCTATGCCCTCTCTATCCCTTAGCACTGCCCTTGCGCAGGGAGAGCATATTCAGACAGCTGGGTGGCTGCTTGTATCCTTTGGGTCTACTATGGAGAGCAACTTGTTCTCAAGCCCAGAGGATTTGTGTAGGAACATCATCCACGTCATTTAGGGTTTGCCTGATGCCTTTGGTGTCCCCTGAGCTCCCTTTACAGTGAGTAGACGGAAAGAGGTGATTCTGGGGCAGAAATTGTCTCCTGGGGCAGATATTTGAGCTGGGGCAGATGGGCAGGAGTGGCCATTGCCTTCCAGCAGACCAGAGCAGAGCCTGCTCAGCCAGTGGGTCTCAGGATGAGGGTCCCACCTCTTCCCTCTGTGAAGCCTTGACCCAGCCTCACTCAGGGACAAATACCTTTATCAGTCTGTAGCCCAATCCCAGCCAGATTTTGCAGGGCTTGCCTGGAGGATGAGCATCTCGGTTAGTACAAACCACAGGGCAGGACTCCTGGTGCCATGACATGCCGGGAGAGCAGCTGGGCTGCCCTTGGGATGGCTTCCTTTGTAGCTTTCTTCTATCCCCCCAAGGGCAGTACAGTGCCCTCCTACAGTGCCTGTCACAGGGCTCCCATGTGCCCCCTCATACCACACGGGGATGTGGCCATGCTCCCATTTTTTTTCCAGTGCTGGCGATGAGGGCCAGGCAGCTTTGGCCGTTGTGCAGGCGTCCCAGAAGGATTGCGGGGTCTATCGGTGCGTGATCAGCAACGAGTATGGCACCGACTCCACAGATTTCCTGCTCAGCCCAGAAGGTGAGGAGCCCTCAGCAGCCTCTCACAGCTGCCTGGGTGTGTCATGGGTGGTGTGGCCAACTGCGGAGAGGGCTTGGTGCCAGGCTGCAGCGGGGGAACCTTGGCACGTTCCGTAACACCTCCTCTGTGAGGTGCTTCTGCCTCTGTGTGCCAATTCATGAGTGATTCCCACCATCCTACCTGGCATCCCTAGTTGTGCGAGTGCATGGGGCAAAGTGGGATCCTGGCAGGACCTTGACACCTCTTCGCTTTCTGTCTCCTCTAGCGTTGTCAGGATTTATCCTGCGGGAAGAGATTGAAGGTAAGGGCCATAGGTGATGAGCTGTGACTCTGCCCCTTGCTGAGTGGGGCAGGCAGCTCTGGGGCAGAAGCAGGACATGCCCATGTTGTCCCCACCTCACTAGCTCTTCCCCCACCAGTTGGAGAGGAGATCGAGATGACACCCATGGTGTTTGCCAAGGGCTTGGCTGACGCAGGCTATTGGGGGGATAAGCTCTTCGGGCGTGTGGTGAGCGAGGACATGGAAGTGGGTGCTGGTTTCCTGCGCAAAGCCTGCCGTGCCAGAGCCATCTACGGCCTGGAGCCCGTCTTTGAGTCTGGCCACACCTGCGTCATCAAAGTGCACAATTTCATCGTCTTTGGGACCAAGAATGAGAACAGCCTTATCGAGAAGAACTATGATATCACCATCCAGGTGGGCATCCTTGTGGGCCACCATCCACCTTTCTCCCTCCCACCTTCCCCATCTGCGTGTGAGTTGGTCCCCAGACAGTCCCCAGCTCTGTGCCCACTTTTACTATTTCCTTCCACTTTTGGAATGCTCTGGAGAGGTCTAGCCATGTTCCAGGAGGCTGGACATGTCCTTGCCATTCTTGGCTTTAGCTCTTCCCTCTAAGCAACATGGAGCTGCTCAGGACTTTCCCATCACCCTTTGACTACCAGGACAGGGAAACAACTGGCAGTGGTCCCAGGGAGGCATTGGTGCAAGATGGGACAGGTTCTTGACTCTTCTGTTTGCTCCTCCAGGAATGTAAAGTCCAAAACTCCAGCCGTGAGTACTGCAAGATCTTTGCTGCTGAGGCACGAGCCATCCCTGATTTTGGAGCGGTGCCTGAGTAAGTGATGTGTTGCAGCTCCACTGGCTTGATGCCCTGGCAGAGCATTGCAGGGAATGGTGGGAAGATTCCCTGTGGGTGATGGGGCATCCCAAAGGGCAGTGCACTCTACTCCCACCCACAAATAGAAGGGATATTGAGAGGAAGGCAAAAGCCAGGGTTGCAGACCGTGGTGTGAATCTCCACTTGCAGAGGAGGGAGAGCTCACCATGCTGACATTGTGAACTCCCATGCAGGATAATTCCTCTGTACCTGATTTATCGACCGGCCAACAACATCCCTTATGCCACAATGGAGGAGGACCTCGGCAGACCCTGCGAGCAGTACTGTGTCACCGAGAGAGATGGCAGCTTGGTGGCACGAGGCACCTCGGAGATTGTGCTTAAATGCTGCACCTTCCAGCATTGGGTCTACCAGTGGACAAACGGAAACATCCTCGTGACTGACATAGAAGGTAAAGGGATCTCCTGTGTGGTTCCCATGGCCCATCACCACCCTCCAGTCTGGAAAAGGAAGAAAAGCCCCAGGCTTGCCCTCCTGCCTCTCTCTTCCCCCATGCCATGGAGCCCTGTACCCGGGGCAATGACCTGCCCTTGGTGCTGGTGCCTGTCCTCTGGACAGAGACTGGTTGTCCTCTTAAATTACAGGAGTGGGCTGGAAGTTGACCAACGTGCGGATCGCTACCAACCTGAAAGGGTGAGTGACCTCGAACTGCTGGAGCAGGGTGGCCTTGGCTGTCCCCAGCTCTGCCGCTCACCTGGCAAGGGCCACGGTGGTGACTGTGGTCAGGCTCCATCCTCACCTCCCTGCTCTGGTGGGACATCTCCTAGTGCAAAGCAGGAGCTGAGGATCTCTGTGTTGGCAGGTACCAGGGGCTGAAGGAGAGCTGCTTCCCCTCTCTGCTGGAGCAATTCCCGGCCGCTCACAGATGCAATCATTATTGCAGCATCCTGGGCCTGAAGATGCTGGAGCCAGCCAAGCCCAAGGGCTCCAAGAGTCCCTGCCTGGGCAGGAAATCTGCCCAGTCCAGCCCCCAGCTCCAGAAGAAGGTGCTGACAAGTCCTCAGGGCACCCGCAAGGCTGCTGTGAGCCCCAAGAGCTCCCGGAGAGCTGCAGAAACAGGGGAGGCCCCAACAGCCTCCAAACCCAGGTCAGGAGAGAGCAACAGAGCTGGCTGCCCGCAGTAGTCAGAGCTGCTGCAGCTGGGACCCCCACATGACCATTGTGGGAAGGGGAAGACCCTGGCAGTGGCCTTCTCCGTGGGGCTCCTGCCCGGCCTGCAGCGCTTGTGTCGTGTGGTGTGTGCTAATTGTGAGCAGCTGGGCCAGGGCTGTGGGGGCTGTGAGCCATGGGCCACCTCCCCAGTACCTCTCTATGGGAGCTGCTGCTGGAGCCTATGGGGCCATGTGCCTCTCCACGCTCGGACTTGCTTTCCTCTTTCAACTTTCCGTAGGCCTTCCTTAAGGCAGGGGCAGAGCTTCTTGCTCGGGCTTGGCAGGCACTATGTCCCTGCCTGGCTCCCCAGCAAACTGGGAGTCCTGGACACCCTCCTGGTTCCCAGCACCTCATGTCCCTCTCCGTGTCCCCATAAAGCGACCGGGCCAAGCCTTGCCAGCACTGTCAAGGATGAGAACCCCACCAGTGCTCAGGCAGTCCCCTGTGCCCTGGCACACCCTTTTTCCTGCAGAGGGTTCCAGCAGTTGCTGCAGGGCTCCTCTGCTATGGTGTGGGGCTCTGGGATGTTGGCTGGTCCCAGGGTGGGGTGCCTGCACTGGTACCAGCTCCTGCATAGGGATGGCATTTTGCACCCCTGCCCTCCCCTGCATCCCGGGGGAAGTCTCCCACCCTGTTGCTGGGTGGCTGCTGAGGGCAGCCGTGCTGCTCTGGATGGTGGCCAGTGCTATGGTAAGGATGCTCTACCTCACATGGGATACCTGGGAGCAGGGCAAAGGGGCAACTTCCCCTCTATACCAGGATCTGCCTTGGCACATGGGGGTGTCTAGCCCACAGGACTCGTTCCTCCTTGCCCTCCTTTCATACATAGATCCTGTATGCCCCAGCCCGAGAGCACAATCTGGTGCTTAGCATCACCCCTGCTTGGCACATGCTAGACTCCAGCGACAGCTGGCGGCACCCACTCCAAATCCTGCTACCCCTGCCTCAAGGCAGTGATGAACAGGCACAGGAGCTGTGTGCTCCATCACTGTGCAGAGCATCCTGTTCCTCGGGGCATTGCAGGAGGGTGTTGGGTGCCAGTGACACCACCCTGCAGGGTAGAGTCCCAATTGGTGGCTCAGTGCAGCTTGACGGAGGGAAGGGGCTGGGCTGGGAGTGTGGCATGCTCTGGGCTCCTGGTCCTTCATCATTGGGTGACTGTAAAATACCGATGTACATAACGTGGCTGCGTTGGCGCCTGGGTGCTCTCGAGTGCAATAAAACGAGAAGGACTGGCCTGTTCCCTGGCACTGTGGTCCTCTGGGAAAGGTGCACCCATGTACAGTGGGACGGGTTGGCTTTGTGTTAGGGGGAAGGAAACATCTTCAAGCACTGGCTTTACCCCATCCATGTCCCTTGGGAGAAAAGAGGGTGGCTGGGGCCAGAGCCTAAGGCTGGCAGCAGCAGGATCTCAGTTTGCGAGGTCTGCAGTGGGCACGGGGTGCAGCCCCAGCAAAGGACCTTTTGCTGTGTGGGACAGCCAGAGTCAAGGGCCAGAAGGGGTCTGAGGGCAAGCACACAAGGGTTGCCATCATTTATTTGGGAGCTGCTTCCTTGTGTCCACAGGGCCAGCACCTAAGGGTGCAGGTTGCAAGATGCACACAGCTGTCCATCAGCACTGGAGCGGAGAAGACCAAATGTTCAGGTTTCTGTTGGGTTTTTTTTCTACCTTTGGGGATAGGCCTTGCAGGCCCTGGTGTTCCCCCACCTCTAGGTTGTCCTTGCACAGGACGTGTGGTTGTAGTGCCCGCAGCACTCTGTGAGCCAAAGCATGCTCTCTGCCTGCTCAGCCCAGGATCCTGTGAAGGAGAGTGTCCCGTTCTGGAGCACCGAGCTGGAAGGAGAGACACAGGGTCAGGACAAGCTGCTGCCCCACCACCTGGGTCCTTGGGCAGGACCAGATGGCTCTGGGGCCCTTCACACCCACCTGGCAAAGAGCTGCTTACAGCAGGTGTACATGGTATAGCTGGTTGAGCTGAAGTTGGTGGTGCTGAAGAACATTGCGCAGTCACCTACCTCTGTTGGCACATGGAGGAGACCTGGGGGACAAGGGACTTAAGTGGGACTTAAGTGGAACCATGGCTCCAAATCCCATACCCCAAGCAAGCTGTGAGTCCTATACCTCATGCCTGCTCACAAATCCCACACCCTGACTATGCTTGCTTGCAAATCCTGTACATGGGACTGTGCAGGTCCCATGCGCCATCCCACATGACCCCCCCAAGACTTCATGGAGCTCCTTGCAATATTCCAAAAGTTGCCCTTGAAATGTTCCAGCCCAGAGGAGGATGAGGGGCCTCAGGAGAGCTGTTGGGCTTGGGCAGCCCTTGGCAGAGCCATGAGGGGAAAGCAGGGTTTGGAGGCTCTGGCAGAGCCATGGTGGGACAGGCCATCCACCTCCATCCCTGAACCCTGCATTTATGGGGTCTTCAGCCCTGTGCCTGTCCCTCCTTGGATCTCTCTGGCCCCACTGGCACTGCTCAGAAACCTACCTGCCAGGCAGGCATTGAGCATGGAGACGCAGATGCCAGTGAGCAGGGCCCGCAGCACCACGGAGGCAAGGTCACTCTTGCGCTGGGGCACCATGGAGGCTGTGGGGGCAAAACAGACAGTGGGGCGAGTCAGATCCTTGCTCCAGCTTTACACTAGGCTGGGGACAGATAGGGATATGTCCTCAGTCCTAAGCTGGCTCTGCCACATAGTGCCCTGCCCAGCCCAGTTCCTGCTGTCTGGAGGACATGGCGATCCCAGCTAGCACCCAGCGCATTGTCTGCCCATCCTGGCAGAGCGCTGTGCCCACCCTGCACCCATGGGTGATCCACCAGAGCCCTGAGCACTCCCAGCACTGGAGTCTCTCTGCTCTTTGCCCTGTGGCTGGGTGGCATCCAGGCTTGGGGGGACATGCACATGCTCTTGCCTATGGGTGCAGTGCAGAATCATCCCGGTCACCTCATGCAAATCCTGTTTCTTATCTGGCAGAGACTGAACATGGAGGCTTGAGGGCAGCAAATTCCTCCTGCCTCAGCTGAGCTCTTGCTCCCTGGCCCAAGATCCCCCTCCCTTGTGCCCAGGCACCAGGACATGGGTCACACTCACCCAGGCCTCCCAGAGTGATGCCAATGGAGCTGAAGTTGGCGAATCCACAGAGGGCAAAGGTGGTGATGCTCTCAGCTCGCTCCTGGAGGGCACAGCAGCAGGGGATGGTCACCTCTGCCCAGGAGCAACCCCAGAGCACCCAGAGCTGAGCTCCCAGATAGACATGATAGAGAGAAGTCCCCTATCCCAACCCCTTCTCCTTCAGCTATTTTTGGGAGCAAGGATGAAGGGCTGAGGGGACAAGGGGCCCTGTAGCACCATAATCTGTCCCATCAAGTAGCAAGATAAATGGGAAAGGGCTTCACTGACTCTTTTCTCCCACACCCAGCCATTAGCAAACATCCAAGTCTAGTGGCCATAGGTGCCCTCCCACTCCCAGCACCATCAGCCTGATTCAATGATCTTAGAGGACTTTTCCAAACTAAATGGTTCCATGATCCTCTTCCTGCCCGCCCCCCATCTGCCTAGCCAGGTTCCATGCCCCATTCCAGCTGGCTCCATCCCTGCCATGTGCCTGGCGGGGTGGGAGGTGCCCCTCACAGATATCCACTGCTTCCGGTTCCCATCCCACTCCTCCAGGCCCATCAGACGGTTCTTCTTGTACGTGGCCAGCTGCTGGTATGCCACAAACTCATTCAGGAAGATCTTGATCCCCAGGAGCTCAGCCACCAGCGGTGAGTCTGCCCAGTCTGCCCCCATGAGAAAGGCCACAGGCATGAGGACATAGGAACAGATCACCTGGGAAAAGCATCCCAGAAGAGAATGATTCAGAGCTGACCTTCTGCACAGCCCCCAGATTGGACATCGCTGCCAGCACTTGCCAAAAACCCAGCAAGGGTCTCAGCAGCCCACTGAGGCAGCGGGCAAAGGTGGGGATGGATGGGGGATGCAGGATCTGGCAGCCAGACCATGGGTCTGCTCTTGGGGATACCTGGAAGGTAAGACCCTCGATGTTCACCATCTCCCCGAACCAGCGGATGGTAGCGTTGATGAACTCCAGCACGGCCAAGAAGGCGATGAGGTTGGCCGCAATGTTGGCCACAAGACCCACGGAGGCAGCAGCCCCGTTGCTAGCAGCTTCCAGGATGTTCTGCTCTTCCCTGCATGGAAAAAGACCCCAAGGTACTCATCTGGCTGGGCATCCCCCATGCCAGGTCAGTGCACACAACAGGCTCTCCCAGCCTTGGGCCACCTGCAGTGTCCACTTGTGCCCCAAAGTGCCCCCATGGCTTCCCTGCAGTGGAAGTACACATGCAGTCCCACTCCACTGCCCCTCTCCTCACACTCACCCACTGGAGAGGTGGATGCTTGCTTTGCCCTTGAACTTGGACTCCTCCACTTCAGGGTAGACGAGTTTGGCCATGGCCAGGGCGCAGGGCGCAGCCATCACAGAAGCTGCAATCAGTGACGCTGCATCGATCTGCAACGTGCAGACCAGGGGCATAGGCACCTCTGCGCAAGGCTGCGCCCCGTGACCTGCCACCCCAGGGCATCCCAGCACGTGGCTGAGGGTATCCCAGCACGTGGCTGAGGGTATCCCAGCACGTGGCTGGCATCAGCCAGTGACACTCAGAGCAGTTCAGGGCTCTCCGCTTGGTCAGAGTGGGAAAATTGGCTGGTTTTCCCAGCTAAGCAGCCATGCGCATGGGGCGGCTCGCCTGGATGGAGGCATTGCTGGAGCTGCAGCGATTGTAGCCTTGGTGATGTTAGTCTCTCCTGCTGTTTGACTTAATCATAATGGTTCTTGTCCCTTCCTTGTCCCTTTTTACCGGTATCGGAGCAATAGGTTGTGTAACACTGCAAATTTCTACCTGCTGACAAAGGGCCAAGCTCCCAGCCTCACCCCTCCCCTGGCAATGTCTCATTTCTCTGACCTTCCACCCTTGGTTCCTCATTTAAGGAGACTAATTAATGTTTAAATAGCAGGAGCTCAGGCAGCAGGTTAAGGGGAAGGTTTATACAGAGCACTGATGAACTGGAGAGGCATCAGTGCTCTGAACCCTGGGGGGTTGGGGCCAGGAGTGCCCAGGCGATGCTGGAGGAGCAGGGATTGTTCAGTTGGGAGAAAAGAGGGAGGGGGGTGGGTATTGCTGTTTCTATTTAAAAGGGGGTTGGAGGGAAGACGCTGCTCAGTGATAGCCAGTGAAAAGGTGAGAATCACAGGCACAGTTTCGATTGGGTATAAGGAAAAATTGTTTCTTGTGACTGAGGCACCTGTCAGAGAAAACAGAGAGGCTGGGGGAGATCTCCATCCATAGGATGTTCACCACCAACCTGAACAAGGCCCCGGGTATCCCCTCAGTTGCCATAACCTCAGCTGGCTGGAGGGTGGATCAGAGACCCTCCCAAAGGGTCTTTCCAGGCTATATTATCTCATGATTCTGTGAGATTTGCCCTGCTCGCTGTGCAGGGATACACGGTAAGGGTCCCATAGCACTGCCTTCTACCTGGCAGGGCTCTGGGGTTCTGGCCAGGCCACCAAAGGTGAGGCTGGATGGGGTGTCTTTGGAACAAGGTGAGCCTGGACATCCTGCTCTCATCCTGCTTATGGAAGGGGACCATGGGGCACCTGCTGGGGGTCTTCTCCCATCCTCAAGTCCAGGGCAGTTCTTGTGTGTCAGGACCCTGTAGCAGGGAGCATGTGGATCCAACTGCTCGTGCACTCACCCCAAAGGATATGTAGGCACCCATCACACTGCCTGCGATGGTGGAAAAGCCACCAGTCATCACAGCATGGATTTCTGACAGGGTCATGTCTGTGAGGTATGGGCGGATGAGCAGTGGGGCTTCAGTCTGTGGAAGAGAAAACCCCACTGTCTTGGGATGCGGCCACACAGGGCCACAGGTCTCAAAGGGAGGGAGAAGACCCTTTCCCCAGGGCAGGCTCAGGTGCAAGCACTGAGGAGCTGGATCTGCTGCCCAGGACCTTACCTGTCCCACGAAAATGTTCCCTGCCACACTGAGAGTCTCGGTGGGAGTGGTGCCCACTGTGACTTGAAGCAGCCAGGAGATCTGGGGAAAGACACGGCCACTGTGTTGACAGAGGCTCCTGGCACCCCGCCATCATACCCATGAAGCCAGGCACTGTTTGGCCCCTGCACAGAGGTGATCCCGGGAAACACCCCCAGACTCAGTAGGAACGTCAGCTCTAGGGTTCAGGTTTTTTTGGCTTTCTGAGAAGGATATGCTAGAAAGAGGGGGTTTGTGTCTATTCTTCTAAGCAGGACAAATCACCCCAAATTAGTACCATGACAATTTTCCTGACAAATTTCCATAACAAATTTCGGGACATCTCTCAGCTGACCGTTGTAGACAGAGAACCCAACAGGTTCCTCTCCTTTCCACTGCCCTCTCAGATCTAGGAGTGAGGCCCTACCTTGAGAATAAGCCACTGCATGACACCGAGGTAGTAGAGGATGGACATCACACAACTGAAGAAAACAATGATGGGCAGGGTCTGCAGGCAAGGCACAGGGTTAAAGGAGAGCTGAGCCACACATCCCGGCACCTATGGGCACCAGGCTGGGCATGGTGTGGTACTGCACAGCCAGCCCACACTACTGGGGTGCCACAATGCCCAACTGGGCTGGCAGGAGGGACAGAGACCAGTGCAAATCCTCCATGGCACTGAGGAAGTCCACAGGTGGATACACAGATGAGGGAGATCCATCTCTGAGATGGTTGAGTGCTACAGCCGCAGATCTGGCTGCATTTAGCTCTGCACTCTCCAGGACCCAGCAAAGAGCCAGACCAGAAGAAAACCTCCCCATGTCCCATTCCCTGGCTGACCTGGAAGGCAAAGACTTCTTCAATGAGTGTGTTTCCAAAGACAAAGCTGGAGCCAGCTGTGGTGTAGCCCAGGAAGTACTGCAAAGGAAGAAGTTACACAGGAGGACAGAGATCTCCATCAGGTCCTTCCCTGATATCTCATTCTGCCTAGTGAGGGGCTGTGCCCCGAGTCTCACACTTCACTTCACTGCACACCAGAGAATGACCCCCTGAGACCGAAGATGGGGATACTAGTGGGCCTTCCCAAAGCCACAGGGCTCTGCTACAGCCTGCAAGTAAGAGCACACCGAGAGCTCTGGGCTGCTGCAGAAAACCAGGGAAGAGTTGGCTTCACTCCAGTCCTGAACAATAGTGTTTTGTGAGCATGCAATCCCTGCCATGTCCCCTCCTCATGCCACACTCAGCTTTTCCTGTTAATCCCAGGGTGCAAGCACAGGATGGGATGAATAGATGCAGTACCTGGATCTGGTCTCCCAGCCATTGGAAAGCTTGGGTGCCAGGAGTCGTTCGGAGGATGAAGAGTCCAAGTAAGAACTCCAAACCAAGACCCCAGAAAACAGCTCTCCAGGACACCTGGGGAGAAAAAGCAGAACAGGAGCTGAAATGTTGTCAAGGCTTACAGGCTTCCCCCTCTGGTTTCCAGCTGCTGCAACAGCAGCACATGGCAAACACCACACACTGCCTTGGCTGAAGGTCATGGGGAAACTGATAAAGTGTCAGAGAAACCGGCAAACGTGGGTTGGTGACGAGCCAGAAATGAGTTGGTGGGACTCTGGAACTGGCTGGAACATAACCTGCCAGGCTGACCCAGGAGACAAGCACAAAGACTTTGTGTGGATTGGTAGCACAGACCTGCTAGACTGAAACTGGCTGTTCAATAACCCTTTGGAGGAGCAGGATGGAGGGACTGCCCAAAGCATTGCAGCAGTTTGGGCTGGAAGCCACCGGGACTTCAATCATTTCTGACCAAGGCCCCCAAGGCACCTGAAGCTCAGGCCCACCCTTCACCCATAGCACCTGAAGCTCAGGTGTGGGTCTGGTGCTAGGTTTCTGGGTCTGACTCACTATGAAGGACATGGCAGAAAACAGGACAGAGGCAATGTAGGGGAGCCCTGGGTTGGGAAGGAGAACAATGCAAAGAAGAGCAGTGGGGTGGCTTTGGGGTCCACCCACCCAACCAGTTTAGCTCCCCAGGCTGTGCCCAGCTCTGTCCAGCTCTGCTGGGCTTCTGCTTCCTCCAGAGAAGGGGATGCCAGGGGGAACAAAGTGCTTGTTCTCCAGTGCTGGGTGGCCACCTCCTGCAAGGGGACCAATGGCCAAGTCACACCTGAAACACGTACCGCACTGTGGTGCTTGGAGCAGGCAAACAGGAGTAGCACCAAAAAGCAGAAGCCACCTAATGAGATGAGCTGCTCTGGGTTTCTGCCAGTGTCCAAAGCCAGCCACACAATCAGGCCTGCCAGGAGGGCCACCCACAGGAGCCTGCAGAGGAAACCCCAGACTGTCAGCAAGACGGTGTCCTCATGGGGAGAGCAGCTCACGAAGGGCAGGAGCTGATTGTGATGGAACTGCCACTGTAAGGTCCATGTATCTGAAGAAACCTGGGGCTCAGGCACAAGCAAGGGGTGTGAACAGCCATCACGCTACTGAGGCAGAGCAGCAAGACATCTCTGCCATGACTTTTAAATGGTTCCCAGGCTGGGCCATGCTCGCCATTTGTGAGGTGCCAGCATGGCACTAGAGCACATGTCTGGTACCGTCGGCTGTGGTTGTGCTGGCAAGGGCCATGGGAGGGGACCCAGGTGCTGGGAGGGATCTGGCCCTGCCTTCTCCTGACTCACCATTTCAGCCACTGCCAGGACTTTTGGAAGGGCTTCCCAATGGGGCGGAGGAGAAGCAGAACCTTTGCCCCACAGTGCTTCTTGAAGATGTCCCAGCAGATGAAGAAGGCAACCACAGCAGTCATGACCACCAAGGCAAGGGCTCGCTGGAAGTTGAGGTAACAGGCCGCAATGAAGTAGCACAGGTAGGCTGGAGAAGGCACATTGGGGGTCAGAAACCTCAGGGCTGTAGGATCATGGGTTCATAACTAACTGGGGCCAACCATGAGGTTCGTTTCCTCCAAATGTCCTTCCCTAGCCACCCTTGAGGATCCCATCTTTGCATGAGGAGACCTTAAGAGCACCACCTCAGCAGGGAGCAGAAGGGGCACAGTAAACCCTTTGGGCAGGTAGAGAAAGGTCAGGGTGACAGTGAGGTGAAGATAGAACTGGACAGGAGTGGTGGGGTGAGGAGGCGGCAGTGAGGCTGCTGGGAGTGGATACAACCTCCACACACATGACCATGTTCAATATGTGGAGTTTGGAGGCATAGCCAGCCAAAGGGGTGGGGATGTGTAGTCTCAGTGCTGGGAAGTCCTCACCTACTCCAAGGAGCCCCAGGACAACTCTTCTCAACACCTTGGCATGAGCCTTGCAGAAATGTTTCGCCTTGGATGCCGGCTGCAGCGCCTTCCTGGGGAGAGTCACATGCCAGAGACATGAGAGACACAGAAGATGGATGTGGAAGATCAGCCCAAGCCAAGCCAAACCACCCCAACTGCAGCCAACCCACCGGAGCCAGGCCATGACCATGGCTCCCACCGGGCACTTCCAGCAGCAGGAAGTGGTACGGGTGGGCCATGGTGACAAACCCCAGCACCCCCACCATCACCTGCTATGGCGACAGAGACCTGCCACTGGCACCGTACAAGGCCACATGGAGCCATCAGACATTGTCCCCCTGTGTGCTCAACAGCACCCTACTCTGCTCCCAAATCAGGTTTGTCTCTGGCAGAGCTCACACATCTGTGCAGATAATCCCACCTGCAGTAGGAGGAGAATCTCCCTTTCCCTTCTCTTCTTTCCTCCTGGCTCTCACTACATGGACCACCACAATTCTCATAGTGTCTCTTCTCTCCCTGGAAAACATCATTAACTGGAGCACCCTGTACTCCAGTGGGAAGGGAAGGGAAGGGAAGGGAAGGGAAGGGGGACTTACCTCAAAGCTGAAAGCTACGTTATCTGTGCCCTTCTCAAGGCCGGCCAGGGTTATCTGATTTCCTTCCATCTCCAGAAGTTCCTTTGCTTCAGTGCATTAGGGAAACACCACTGGGAGGGCCCGATGCTGGCTGGGGAGAGAAAGATGGGATCACCTCTGGGATGCTAAAACGTCCCACTCTGCTTTTGATTTCTGGGTCTCTGAGAGGAGAATGCCCCTTGCAGTCAGCATTCAGAGCAGGTCCTGCCCCAGCACATCAAGGGACCATCCTATGGAGTCCTCAGGCAATGGTGCTGGTGTGCTGAATTCCTTGTTCTCCTGTAACTTTGGAGAGGTCTTTACTCTTCCGTGCGCCCAAGGAATTATAGGAGAGGACTATATGCAACAGGGAGTGCTGGTGCTCCTCATCCAAGTTGGTGAGAGTGTCCACTAGCCTCTGTGAGCCCCTTTGCAAGAGGGATTTTTCAAAAAGTATCCTTCCTCATCGAAAGGTCTTGGTGCAACCAAGTAAGAGAAGGAAGAAGGTCCTTTCATGCTGATAATTAACACAGTGAAGGAACGAGGGGTAGGAATGAGTGGTAGTTTGCATAGGGACTGGTCCTAAAGGAGAATCATACTGGGAGAACTAGTCCAGGAAACCCAGAAGAACCAGTGTTATGCCAGGGCAGGAACCCTTGGAGCATCATCCTATTTGGACACCCTCCAGTTTCTCTACCTGGAGAAGGATGAGGGAAGAGCAGAGAGTCACAGGCAAGGCAGTGATCGACTGTAGAAGCACTTCTGTGTGAGGACAGAGGCAGTAAGAGGTTGTCTTTGCTCTGAGGAGAGTTGTAGAGGTCTGTGTGGGGAAGGAGGAGATTACAGGGTCATCACCAGTTTCTCACAGTGTCCACTGAACAGAAAGACTCAGCCCCAAATGAAACAGGTGAAAGTGGGGAGTTTTGGAGAACATCCCCCTCGTCGTGGGACATCATGGCAGCTGAAGGTGGTGTGGCCAGGGCTCCACAGGCTGACGGAGCTGCCATGGGGAAGCACTGGGGCATGCTGGCCCACATGTGTCCCTGGGTTCATGGCTTCTCAGCAGCAGGGCAGGACTCAGGGCCATGGTGGAAACTCAGGGCCTCACACCTCCCCTCCAGGGCCTCCAACATCGCTGGTGCTCCTGGTGCTCAGGGATGTCTCTCCAGTACCCTGGCAGAGATCAGGAGGATGCCCCTCCCCAAGTCCACCACCTCTTCAAGGACACTCCCTAGGACCCATCTGTTCTCAGTGACTCCTCCAGAACCTCACAGAGTTCCAGGACCACCCCAGTTTCCTGGCTGTGCCCCAGTCCCAGGCTCGGTGCCTCCCAGGACGCCGGGGCTGATGCCACCTCCTCGTCCCCCCACGAGCCCCAAAACCTCTTGTTCTGGTGCAGCGTCATTAGCTGCCGTCCCCTCAGGGGCGGGACCACATGGACAGGCAGATAATGAGAGAGGGAGCGGAGAGGTGCCCCCAGTGCCCCCCGTGTACCGGCGCCCCCGCGCACTCCTGTCCCCTGTGTCCCCCGCAGCCTCTGGAGCACCGTGGCCACGGGACCCTCTGCCCTGTGTCCCTCCACCCCACGCCCTCACACTCCCGGTGGCCTCATCCCCCGCGTCCTCATACCCCCGGTAGCCTCGTGCCCTCCCTGTCCCCGCGGCTCCCTCGCCC
The DNA here is from genome assembly GCA_013397815.1 of Aleadryas rufinucha. Lineage (NCBI taxonomy): Eukaryota > Metazoa > Chordata > Aves > Passeriformes > Aleadryas > Aleadryas rufinucha. The sequence goes on from VZTH01018060.1 coordinate 65,788, forward strand.
TGGCACCCGCCGTCCCCCCGCACTCACCCGCCAGCCCCGCCGGCCCCGCAGCTCCCGGTCCTGTGCCCGGGTTACCCATTAACAGCTCGGTCCAAAGAGCTGGGCTGGGCACTGCGGCGCCGGGGCCACCCCGGCTCCTCCCGGGGCTCACACCCGGGAGCTCTGGAGGGCATGCGGGGGAGCCCAGCGGCGTGGCAGTGCAGGGCACCGTGCCACCCAAAGAAAGGTCAGCCGGGAGACTTTTCCCCCAGGCAAAACGAGCGTTGAGGAGAGATACTGAAAGTAGAAATCAAACTTTTAACCCACCCCAGGAAATGCTTCCCAAAGAAATCCGGAGTGGGGCACACGCAGCCTCCAAAGCTTCAGTGGCGTGAAGTACTGCCACCTGGTCCCTGAGAAAGACGGGGTGGAAGCCAACAAAAAACGTCCCCTTGCACCGTGTGTTCGTGATGCACCTTTTCACGCGGAATGGTGGGAGTCGCATCCCCAGGTTTGTGCACCCCACCGGTACCTCCCGCTCTTTGTTTGCACAGGGAGTGGTGATGTGGCTCCGAGTGTGCCAAACCGGGGTTGGCAGGAATCAGTTCAGACATTGGTGATTAATGACACCATGGGGCACTCAGGGCACCCACGTGCCACGCTCTGCCCGTAAACAAACGCTCTCAGTGCCAGTTCCGCACCTTCTCCCTGTGGATTTCGGCCAATCCCGCCGCTAAAGCTGCCCGGAGTTGGGTAGGGCCGAGGGCACGACGGCACAGATCAGTATGGAGATGACAAATAGGGAAGCTCTGAAAAGGTCAGCACCAAGCACGTCAGCGCCCGCAGCACCAACAGCCGCCGCGCCGCGCCGCTCGCCCAGAGCCCCGGTAGCGCGCCGTGATCGTATAGTGGTTAGTACTCTGCGTTGTGGCCGCAGCAACCTCGGTTCGAATCCGAGTCACGGCATCGCCTGGCGGTACCACGGCACAAGGGCTCCGCTTTTTGCCGGGGCTGTTTCTGCTTTGGTTTATTTCACAATTTAATTTCGTTGTTCTCTCTTATTATTTTGAACTTATTTTAATTATTTTAATTAATTTTAATTTTTTTTAGTTAATTTATTTATTTTCATTTATTTAATTTTTTCTTTTAAATGTAACTTTAAATTTTCATTTTATTTTTTATTTTTACTTTGTTTTATTCTTATACTTAATATTATTTTCTTTAATTCATTCTATTAGATTTTTAAATTTTTTTTAATTTACCTTTATGTAATCGAATGTGATTTTTCGTTTAGTTTTTTCTATTA
>VZTH01018060.1:67402-78583 GCA_013397815.1 Aleadryas rufinucha
CGCCCAGAGCCCCGGTAGCGCGCCGTGATCGTATAGTGGTTAGGACTCTGCGTTGTGGCCTCAGCAACCTCGGTTCGAATCCGAGTCACGGCATCGCCTGGCGGTACCACGGCACAAGGGCTCCGCTTTTTGCCGGGGCTGTTTCTGCTTTGGTTTATTTCACAATTTAATTTCGTTGTTCTCTCTTATTATTTTGAACTTATTTTAATTATTTTAATTAATTTTAATTTTTTTTANTTTTGCTTAATTTTTTAATTCTATTTTTATTTCAATTTTACTCTTACTTTGTACCTCATTCTCTCCTCTCGTCTCGTCCCCTCTTATTTTGGTCGATTTTAAAATTTAATTTTATTATTTTATTTATTATTTCTACTTTTATGTTATTTTCTTCATCTTATGTTATTTTATTGTTTTCTGTCCCTCCGCTCTTTCTCGGCGCCCGCGGACCCTTCACGCTGGGCGAGCTCAGCCCGGCCCGGCCCCGCAGCCCCGCCGGCAACTGGCAAAAAAAAAAAGAAAGAAAAATGAAATATCGGCGCTACGTGACAAAAAACCGGAAGGTGCGGTGGCTGAGGGAAAACGGCAAAAAGCGGAGCCCTTGTGCCGTGGTACCGCCAGGCGATGCCGTGACTCGGATTCGAACCGAGGTTGCTGCGGCCACAACGCAGAGTACTAACCACTATACGATCACGGCGCGCTACCGGGGCTCTGGGCGAGCGGCGCGGCGCGGCGGCTGTTGGTGCTGCGGGCGCTGACGCGTGGCGGGGCCGACCCGACCCTCGGTGCTCCCGCTCCGCCCCCCGCTGGCGTTCCCGCGGGGCAGCGTCGCGGCTGCGTCCCTTGTTCCCCGCGCGCGGCCGGGCCGGTGGTGATGGGCCCCTGGCCGGGACCCCCGCTCTGTGCCCGCCCCGTGATCCCAGCCCGGGCCGTGACCTCGGTGCTCTGACGGCCCTCACCCGCGCCCTGGCCCCAGCCCCGAGTCTCGCCCCGTGTCTGAGCCCAGCTGCGGCGTTCACCCCCTCACCTTCACCCTCTGCCCTTGGCCCACTTCCCCTCCTCTGACCCTGACCCTGACTGACCCTTCCCCTCATCCCAGCCCTCTGTATCCCAGGGCAACCCCGTTCCCCCAGCTGTAACCTCACCTCTCACTCCCCTACGTGTTTCTCAGGGAGTAAAATTTCTCCCAACCACAGGATTAATGAACGACTGGGCACAGAGGTATGGGAGAGGAAGAGAGGGACTAAGGATTTATGCCCTTGAAACAGCACCAGGGATCAGTCTGGTATGCTGGACTCCTTGTTTCTCCTGCTCAAGCACATATCAATAGCTAATGACTCTTGCTCTCACCACTGCTGCTGCTTTCCTGCTCCCAGTATTAAAGGTTCTTTCATTTTCATAGATATGTAAAGAATTCCAAACACATGGGATCAAAAAGATTTCTTGACATAAAATATTTTAGAGTGATCGCGGCATGACTCATTCTCTCAGAAGAGCTGGTCACAAAAACATCGTCTCCTTCGTATGGGATGAGCTCATCACTTGTCATACATACACACCTCCCATGGGAAGGCGTGCATGGAGAGGCAGAGGTCTCCTACAACCATGCTGGGCATGTCACTGCACCCCATCCGTCCTGGTGTATCTGCTGCAACTTAAATCTTTAATCTTAGATTAAGATTGGCAAATCTTAAATCTAAAACAGTCTTCCTGAGGCTTGGGGCAAACCAGAAAAACACCCTGTGTGCCTTGACTGCTCTGTGAAGTAATTGCTCCTGTCACCCTGAGCTCATCTTGCTCATAACCAGCCCAAAAGAGTGAGCTCAGAGTGGTGGAGGAAAACAGAACGGTTTTTTGTGTCATCCCTTTGTCTATGCTCCCCTTGTCCTGTCCTCAGCAGTTTCCTGCTGTGCACCAGTGGTCCCTCAGCAATGGTGGGAGCCTTTGCAGTGGGAGATGCTTTCCCACATCAAACTGACTGACCAGGAGATGGTGAAGGGGGTCTCTTTGGTGGTACCTGAATGACCTGGCTGTCCATGTGCTACTGTCCTGCCCCAGTGCTACCTTTCTCCCTCTCTTGTCCACGCACCAAGATCCCAGTCCATGCCTCTTATGGGGCTGCAGGGACACTGCTTTTGTTCATCTGTGTCCAACCCTGTCACCATCTGTGTCCTTATGCTGGAATAAAGTGGATGCTGCCACACTGGAAGGAGATACGTGGTTCTCCTCCCATGCCCAAGGAGTTTGATACCATCATCATCCTCTTGACTGCACCAAGGAGACAAATCCAACCACCAGACACCTGCAGGACAGGTGTAGCTGAGTTGTAGAGGTGGGATCACTGCGAGCTCTGAATCCCAGGGCATGAGTTTGTGAAGGGAAAAGGTCCTTGTGCTGCCCTGTGCCTGGTCTCTTGTGCCTTCCTCCACGCTGGCACAATGCCATGAGCTGGGCCATGTCACTGGTGAAGGGATAAACCCAGCTCCATGTTGGCCTGGACAGCTGCTGTGTTGAGTCAGCACAGTGTGGTGGGACCCATGGGAGATGGTGGGGCATGCTCTGGCAGGACATGCTGTCCCTGGCTGGTGGGGACAGAGAACCTGCAGTGACACACATGATGACCAGAGGATTCCTCCTCGGGGACTCGCATGGGTAGGCAGAGTGGGACCCCTGAGGCTGGTGTCACCATGGCCTTTATCCCAACTCCTGGCCTGGCAGGATGCAGAGCTCATGTTTGGGTGGATGGGTGGATGCGGGGCACTGCTCACACAGTGCACACAGTGTGGGCTCCTTGGTGGCATGGAGGAGGTAGCGGGGCTCGTGCTTTGGATGCTTGGCAGATGTTTCTAGAATATGGAAGTTGACAGAATTACAATGACCTCAACTGCTGGAACAGGCGTGGCTGAGATAACGCTGCAGTGATACAGGGGAGTTGGCCAAACACGGAAATAAGCAAGGAGGTGCGAGAGGACACAGAGATAAGGTACCGGGTATGGATGAGGAGGAGGAGTCAAGAAGCTGCTGCCACCCATCGCTGGCAGTGGTGGCCTGTTCCAGCACAACTTTCTACCATAGGCTGCCCTCCCCAACAGAACTGGGATGCGAGCACTCCTAAGGAAACCGTGCCAGGTTGTCAGGGCCCCAACTGCCCTTTGCCATGTGCTTTTTTGTCCGGATGGTTTGGACCTGCCAGGATGTGCTTGCACAGCATGGAGGAAAAGAGACGAACTTGTGGGAACATTGAGGGACCCATCTGTCTACTGGGTAACCTGATCCCTTCAGGCTGCTCAGCACCTGGGCAGGATGGCTGCTCCAGGCAGGCTCCTCTGCTCTTCCCACCCTACTCTGTCTCTTGATGTCTTTTCTCTGAGCCCTCTGATGCCTGTGGGTTGCATTCAGAGGGATTTTAAAGGTGCCTGGAATGTCAAAACGCCGGTGCAGCCAGGCAGAGTGTGCTGCTGCGCCCAGACGTTGCCACTCTCTAGCACAAATATAAATCTTGCAGCTGGCACAGGGACAAGAGCAATTCATCACTGCATGGCTGTCTTGACTGCTCTGCCCCTTGAGTGGCTTCTCCAGCTGTTCCCTCACTGAGGCAGCCCTTGGCCTCCTCTCCCAGTCTCAGGAAGGCAGGTGGGAGGTAGAGGGATCCCCATCACCTCCTCTTTTTCTCATGGATTGCTAAAGCAGTCACAGGAGCAGCACTGGTGCTGGGGAGGCAGGATGGATGCCAGTGCTGTGAGGAAGTGCTCTGTGTTTTACTGGTGTTGAAAAAGCAGTGGTGCAGACTAATGCTGTCATCTCTGGCTATTCAGAGGCCATAAATCCAACTTGGAAATTGCTTTACTGCTGAAATCCCACCTTCCTTCCTTCGGAAATCAGAGCAATTCTACCATCTAGTCCAACGTTCCATATTCCCATACCCATAGGCGCTGCTGGGACAGAGCTGGATGCTGGAGCAAGAGCAGGGAAAGGTTCTGGGGCTGGAATAATTTGAAGGTGAAGGTCTGGGTGGGTTTTAGGCGTGAAGGACAAAACACCAGAACTAGGAAACAACTGCTATCAACCTAACCTCATACTGTTCCCACCATCCTCTTCTAGGGCCACAGAGATGCTCCAAGGGCTGGAGCCCCTCTGCTCTGAAGACAGGCTGGGAGAAGTGGGGGCCTCAACCTGGAGAAGAGAAGGCTCCAGTGAGATCTTAGAGCCCCTGCCAGTGCCTAAAGGGGCACCAAGAGAGCTGGAGAGGGACTTGTCCCAAGTGCCTGGAGTAACAGGACAAGGGGGAATGGCTTCAACCTGACAGAGGACAGGGTTAGATGAGATATTGGGAAGAAATTCTTGGCTGAGAGGGTGGTGAGGCCCTGGCACAAGTTGCCCAGAGAAGCTGTGGCTGCCCCATCCCCAGAGGTGTTCCAGGCCAGGCTGGACAGGCCTTGGAGCAAGCTGAGACAGTGGAAAGTGTCCTTACCCAGGACAGGGGGTGGATCAAGATGAGCTTTAAAGTTCCTTCCAACTCAAACCATTCTATGATTGTACCTCATGAGACATGCACCAAGGACTGAAGGAGAAGGACTTGAGCATTTCTTGACATGAGTGTTCAGCTGTGATGCTCTCCAGAGGCTTTATGTGCCCGCAACAGCACATGAGGTGGGTCCTGGTTCTTCCAAAGCCTGAACTTCAAAGGACATTTTCCAGTCTGCCAGCGAGAATACTGGAAGGGAAGACAAACAGGATATAACAGACTGATTTTCTGCTTGGTTATATTTTGGGATCCCCTTGCCTGGCTCCAATGCTCAGAAATCAGAGAAAATGGTACCCAAAATGTATGGAGCAGGGTGATCTAATCTCCAAAGCTGTCCTGTCCAAAACCCAGGGAGCGCAGCCCAGAGCAGCCTCTGGAGCCCTTTCCTTGTGTGTCCAGCATCCTGCTGAAGATGGAACGTGAGGAAAGTGCCCCAGGGGAGAACCAGCCATCCTGCAGCCCTAAATAAATGCTGCCACGTCTGTGTGTGCCCTGCCTGATTCCAGCTGCCAGCCCCAGCTCTCACTCTGCCTTTGTGCACAGCAGGAGCCTCCTCCCGCTGCAGGGATTTATGGCCTGCACACAGCCACCTCTTAACCCAGCTTTGTGCTGCTGAATGGGCAGAAAACAGGCCACCACGAGCTGCCAGGCAGCCTGCCAGCCCTCACCTCTCCATCTCTTGCACTTGTCTCTGAATTCACCTTCCTTTTCTGCCTCTCAGCCCTTTCAGAGAAACTGGGCTGGTGGCAATTGCAATTGATCCCCTCTCTGTGGGAGGAATGGCCACTGTTTTACTCTTGTCCACTGAGCCCATCTTCCTGATGGCTGATGACAGCCCTATTAAGAGATATAAGGGGATATCAGGGGTGGTTCACACCCCACAAGCAATGTAAAGCTAGTGAGTCTGTCTGGAGAAGGACCCAGCTGTGTGAGCAGGGCTGTTGCAGCTGGATTAATCAAACTCATCATTAACCCCTTCCTAGGGCACTCAGGTCCCCTGCCAGCCCCACAGCACAGGCCCCCACCAGCATGTTGCTCTGATTGAGCTGCAAATGCTCCAGCTCCTTAGTTTGCTCAGCCTCAGATCGATGAGTGCAGGCAGGTCCAATCAATTCCACTTTACCACTTGCTATTGAGTTCAGATCCATGCTCTCCCAGCTGCTCCCGCTTCCTTTGTTCACTCAGAAGAGGGATTCAGGCATTTTATCCCAGCTGGACACTGCTTTGCCCTTGCAGGGTCAAGCAAATAAAACCCCATGGAGGGCCAGCAATGAAGGGACAGAATTTGTGCTACGGTTGAAGCCCTAAGAGCAACCACCTGGCAGGCAGAGTTTGGAAGTGGGTGGCTGGATGAGGCCATGCGATTTGCATGATATAATAGAGCTGTTACCACCAAGCCAGCATCCGTCATGAGGTTCTCCTGCCATGATCCTTGTTTTGCTGCAAGAAAGCTTCTGTGTCTTGGGGTGTCTCGGTTCCCCTGTCCCCATGGGAGCTGAGTGAGGAGAATTCAGCTCTCTGGGACTTGAGCCCACACAAAATGATCTTGCAGAAAAAAAAAATAACATCAAAGAGTTTACATAATGGCTGTTTGGAAATTTCCCTCAAACCTGGCATTTGTCAGTGAAAGAAGTGTTTCTTACCCTCTCAGTGTCAGTCCTACAGTCATTTATCTCTCATCTCTTGTCACCCAGCTTTCTCACTGGCCTGTCTCCAGGGTGCTGCACCTGAACCTGTGGAAATGAAGTTCCCCACGGCTCTCCACACCTCGTCAAAGTGTTAATGAAATAACAGATCACACCACAGAGCAGTTGTGACACTTGGGGTTGTGATGTGCAGAGGGCTGCCAGCACCACGAGCAGAGGCAGGGACCAGGCTTGGCATGGCTGAGGGGATGACCGATGGATCTGGCTCCAAGCTGGCAGATGTCTTTCAGCAAGTTGTCATCTCTTCTTTTGGTCAATTAGCATTGCCTCAATTATACTATCAACTGCATAATGATTTTTTTTTTCACAGAAAGGTTGGGGAGGTGCAAAAAGTGCCTGCAGAAATTTGCTCCATTTGGTAAAGACACATGCTTTGGGCATATCCTGCCCAGGCTTTGATGGTGTCCTGGTGCAAATGTGTAGCAACACTTCCTCTGGATACAATCCCTGCCTCTAAAAACTCACAAGGCTCCTTGTGCCAATCCTTGTATTTAATATGTATTCATGGATTTTTTTCTGTGGATTTGTCTGGTCTTGTTCCTAAACCATGCAGCATCTGCAGCAACCCCTGGCAGGGAGGGTTGCTGTGTCCTGAGTGTCCTCCTAGTGTTATCCTAGTTATTTCAGCCTCTCCCATCTCCCCCAGCTGCACAGATCTCTGCTCTGTGACCCTGGCTGTCTCTTTGCTGTGCCAAAAAGCCCCGGTCCTTCCTGTTGCCCTTCTCTGCACATTTTCCAGCTCTGATGTATCCTTGGGATATGGGGACCAGGAATGCATGTAGGCTGGGACTGGCTAGGGAATAGTGGCACCTCTGATTTAATCTCTCCTTTTTCCTGACCCTTCCTATCAGCTTGACAGAGATTCTTTGAGGTTTTGACCTCTGCTGAGTGCTAACGGGACAGTTTCACAGACTGTCAGAGCTCCCAGTCTCAGAGCCCATCACTTTAGACAAGAGCCTGGGCTTGGTTTCCCCATGTGTGTAACTTCCCTAACACTGGCTTTTGTCTCATTTTATTGTCAAGTTGCTCAGCCTCTCAAAGTCCTCCTGCAATTCTTAGAATGCATCTGCAATTTCCAGAATAATTCAGTATTATTGCAGATTTTGCCGTTGACCTCATCTTGTCAAAAGATGTGTGTGGAAATGCAGGGACCTCTGCTGGATCATCCTTGGGGGCCTGTTGGCTTTTCCCAAGAAAGTCACTAGCTTTGGAAAAGAGAAATTCACCGCAAGAGCGATGTGTCGACTCTTCCTCAATATGTCATATCTATCCATCTGTCCTCTAACGATGCCAGTTTCCCCCTCCGTATGCCATTTTTTGTTCATTTGCAGAGAACAGATGTGTCATTTATCAGTCTGGGACTCCCTGGCTGTTTCCCAGGAAGCATTTTTGGTGTCACAGTTGTCACCTTCCAGTCCTCATGTCCCCTGCTGTACCCAGACCCCGGGGGAGGTTCAGGTGTCACCCAGCAGATGTGACATCCTCCTGGTCCCTGCTGTGCTGCACAATGGGGTGTATGTGGGTTGCTCCCGGGAAGGAAAGGAGCAGGAGTCACCACAGGCATTTCAAAGCTCCTGCGAATGGCTATTTGAAGCTGTGGAGATTCAAGGAGCTGCAGGCTTCCCTGCAAGCCAGGGGAGATGCTGGCATCAGGGGAAAGAGCTGACCCAGCACCTGATTAAGGTGACACGTTGGCAAGAGTCAGATTCAGCCCCCACATTACCTGGGGGTGAGTCACCAGGGAGTGTGCAGGGGCAGAGACCTTCTCCTCTGAGTCACCGGAAGCTGCTGCCTGGGGGATGCTGGGCTGCGTCCGCACCACCCAAGGTTAAACTGGAGGGGAAGGTTTACCAGGAAGATGTGGCACAATCCCTCCTCAGCCCAGGGAAGGTCCTGTGTCCTGTTCTTGGCCTGGCTGTCAAATAGGGCTCTTGTCTCCAGCTGGGAGTGAGCATCAGGAGCACTTACGGCGGCTGAAGCAGCTCCTCAGGCCCTGGAGGATGGATGAGGGCTGAGGATGCACACAGCTCTCTGCAGGAGCCTGGAAGACATTGCCTGGCTTTTTGTTCCTGGTGCGTGCTCTGACCTGTCTAGATTTACCCAGGCAAGCAGCTCCTTTGGTGAGAGGAAGGGCAATGCTGGGAGCTCCAGCCTGGAGATCTCAGCAAAGAGCTCCTGGACCCTTCAGAGGTGGAGAAGAGGGTGCGAGCAGAGATTCTAGTGCAGAGGACCAGCCCTGCATCCTTGCACACAACTGCAGAAAGCCCTTCTACCTCCCCTATTCCTGTGGTCCCTCAGAATGAACCACAAATCACTTCTGCACAGCCATGGGTTGTTCTCTTCCTATCGAAGGACTGGGTGCAAAAGGATTCATCACCATCTTTCCCTCCCTCTTGGGTGCTCCATGGGCTGCGGGCACTGCCAGCAGGAGGCAGCCCCCAGGGCTGCACATCCTACCTGGGGATGCTTCCCGCTGCAGCTGCGTGAGAGAGAAGCTAAAATGTGGAGTCTGACATGCAAGTGGTGCAGCGTGTGCTCCCTGATCCTCTCTTGTCTGCCAGTCCTGCCCCGCACCCCCTGCCAGTCCCTACACCCATGACACTCCATGACAGCCATCTGTCACGGTGAGCCGTGGTGACTCGCAGGCAGAGTGGCATCACAGCCACCGTTGTGGCATCAGGGTCAGTCTCTACAGTGCAGGCATCAAACCTGGGTCCCAATGTGCATCAGATATGGAACATGTAAACAGTTGGGATTGGAGCAGCAGCAGCTGCAGCACGAGCTGCAGACAGAGCTTGGCTTTGGCAGTGGGAATGTAGAAATCTGCCACTGCTCCTCCAAACCTGAATTGAACCACTGTGAGCAGAGGGATGTCACCAGCATCTCATCATGACTGCAGAAAAAAATATGGGCAGCCTCTGCCTGTGCCAAGCCATGCATGTGGTAAGGAGGTTATTTGGTCTCCTTCTGGAGGCCCCTTAAAGCCCCCCAAGCACAAAGGAGTCTCCCAAGGGGGCTCTCACCTCAGCTGTGTTCTCTTCACCTGCTGCCTGTGTTGCTGCCTGGGTGGTTTGGCCAGGGGGAAGCCAATATCCAGGGGAAGCTCAAATCAGAGGGCTCAGGTGCATCCAGGGATTTTGATGCCCCTCCAAGCTCTGCTGAAGCCTGAGGTGAGAAGGTGATGCCTCAGGGGCACAGATCAGAGAAAAGGGCTACATTAGGCCAATCTGGAAGAGAAACAGGCCCAACAAATGGTGAGGAGGTGCTGGGGTCCTACATGGGCGTGGACCACAGACCTTTGTCAAATCCCAGCATGGCCCCAGCATAGCTGCCTCTCCAAGGAGGAAGCGATGTGAGGGATGTGTCAGGACTGGATGGGAAGGAAGAACCTCTGCAATTCCTCTAGTATGGTAGTATTTAAAAAAACCAAACACCACTACAAGCTAGATACCTCCTTGGTCCCCTCTCTAGAGACAGTGAGCATGTGTTTCCTGAAGATTTAATAAGAGCCATCTCCAACAGCTGTTGCTGAACATCCTCCTTGGTTACTGACAGAGGGTGGAACAACTTTCAATCTCAAATGCCATTAGCTCTACTTCCTTCTAAATGCTGGACAGGCAGATTTATTGAGAATCTCTGTCTTTTCTGCATTTTAATAAGACTCATAATCTCCATCTGCCAGGAGTGAGGTCTGCTGCTAGACCTCAAACACTGCCTGGTGATCACTTTGTTCCTCGCAGATGCTTTTTCTCCTGATGCCTTTTGCATCTTGCAATCCCTATGCTTTGAAATTTCCAGTGTTGTTTTCTGGGTTCCATGTTTTCTTCTTCCTATGGAGGAAGTTCCCTTGGTGTCTGGTTGGACCTGGGGAATCTGGATGGGTTTCTCAAGCAGGAGTGTGCTCAATGAATCAGCAAATCTGGGACTCAGTGGGCTCCCTGGGCCCATGTTGGGTGTGTACCATGCCAGGCTGGCACAGGAGGCTCCGTTCCTTGGCAGCCCCATCCTCACTCTCCTCCTGCACAGGGCTGGTAGGAAGGAGGTCACCACAAGAAACTTCTCTCCCCAGCTAGGCACCCTGACAGACACATCCCAGCACCTGTCCCCACACTGTGCAGGACCATGGCTCATGGTGTGAGGACATGCAGGAACCCATTGTGGCATCTGCCCCTGCTCACTGGATGCCTCTGCACAGCTTCACATCTGTGGGGGTCCTGCTCTTGGAGCATCCTGTCTCTGGCCCTTTTTTTTCTTCATGGCCTTCAGGGGATCCAGCCTGTGAGCCTGGAAGCAGGTTGGGCTAGAGGTGTGTAGTTAGGAAGGGATGTGAAGGATTTGGGGGCATAGGTCTGGAGACAGGGCTGCTGGGGCATTGGAGAACATGGGGAAGCAGTCTCGGTGGTGGATGAGCCGAGGAGGTAGTGGCTGGTGATGGCTGTGTGTCCAGGGGGAACAGTTGGAATGTGTGTTAGCGTGCTCTTTGCTGCTGCAGTGGCCTCGGGTTCTGCTGCCATGCTCCAACACACTGCTCCCAGTGCCACATTCCCGCTGCATCCCAGGGGATGTCCTCCAGCCCATATGCTGGGGATCAGCCCTGCACACTCGCCCCAATGTCTCTGCACATCCAGCTTGAACTCAGCCTTCTTCCAAAGCACTTCCCTGCCTTGTCCCCGCTCACCCCGTCCTGCAGTGTTTCTTGTGAGGGTCCACAGCGCCAGCCTTGTGTTTCAGTGTCTCTCCGGAGCGAACTGCTCCCACCAAATACCTCCTAGGCAGCGGGTTTGCACCGAGGAGTTGGACTCGATGACCCTCGTGGGCTCCTTCCAGCTCAGGACATTCTGTGATCCCATGAGGGACCCTTTATCGCCCCTGCTTCACCGGCTGCCTCCCTGGTGGCCCTTGCCCTGGTGCCGGAGGACGCTCCGGGGTGACTGGGGGTAGCGCCGGGGCCAG
>VZTH01018060.1:78761-132551 GCA_013397815.1 Aleadryas rufinucha
CAAGCACCGGCTCATCAAGGTGGAGGCGGTGGAAAAGGTGCCCGCCAGCCCCCCGCCGCCGCCGCTGGTGCCCGCCCCCCCTAGCTCGCCCCCGGCCGGCCCCGAGCCGCCCGACGAGCCGCCGCAGGAGGTGAGTGATCGGACACGGGGCTCCGCTGCTCTCCCCGCGGTATCCCGGCACTTGGGATGCCCCCGAGTGACCGCGCCGGACCCTTGGCCCCTGCTGTGACGACCAGGACCAGGACCCCAGGGGCAGGTGAAGCCTGAACGCCTCCGTCACGGAGATGCCCTCGGTGCTCCTGCCAGACCGTCGGCATCCACAATAAGGAGCAGGGTTAGGATCCTCGAGCACCGAGGGGGAGCCACGGCCAGGCTCCACGGGGCTCTCGTGTCACGTCCCCCCCGTGCCTCGGCAGCACCGACATGCCGGGCACACGTCAGCGGGAACGCGGGGGGTGGGGGGGGCGGCTTCTCCTCCGGCTCCCCCGGGAGGCAGGTATGATCCCCAGCGGGAAGCGCGCTCGCAGAGAAGTACAGGACCGTCTGCGGTGCCCTACGACGCTGAGGCCGGAGACCCTGGGCCTCCCTCCGCTCCGTGCTCGGCGGATCGCTCTCTGCCCGCTTGCCCGGGCTGCCCGTGCCAGCGGCGGCGGCCGGACCCCCGGAGATGCCGTGCTGCTTTGTCAGGGAGCCTCAGCGCCTCTTTGTCTGCCGCCCCCCCGCCGGCTTCTCCAGGGTGAGAGCAGAACCTGGCGCTGCCGGTGCTGGCAAAGAGGCGAGAAACATCCCCGGTGAGAGGTAGGAGCTGGACAGAAGCTCCCCATGGGGAGACAGGCTCTGAGTGGCACAAAGACCTGGTGGAGGATAAACCCAACCGGGGCTGCGGCCGTTGGTGCCGGGCCTCCCTCTTGGCGGAGAGGCTGATGCGGGGACTGCGCAAATAAAGGCAGGAGGGGGTAATTAGTGCCCGCTAGCGCTGCCGCCTGCAAGACGGGGCTTGTCATGCGAACTCGACGGGATTGCAGATCTGGCTGGCGGCGGGAGTCGTGGATACAGTCAGTGATCCCATCCGTGGTCCTGGGACTGCCGGGTGGCACAATGAAATAAGCACCGGGAAAAATCTGCTAGAGAATGTTTTAAGCAGATAGAAAAACTTGTTGCGGTGGATCTTGGGAAGTTGCTTGTACTGACTAATTGCTTTTGGGAGATTTCCAGAGTAGCCCAGCAGAGCTCTCCTTTTGAGCTGGGTAAACTGGCTGCTGCAGGCAGCAGAGGAGGATGAGGAGGAGGGCACTGGTAGCAGGGACCAAAGGTGCCACCATGGTGCACCTGGTTTCCTGAGGCACTCTGGATAGTTTTTCCTCTGGAATACAGGTTGCGGGATCAGAGCAGGAGCAGGAGCATGTGGACTCAGGCTGGGATGTGCAGAGGGCTGAGCCAGAGTTGTGGGAAGCAGGGACTGCTGACAGATACAGCCAGGCTGTTTGGGGGTCCAAAGGCTGGGGAGAATCTGAGAAGTTTAGAGAAAAGTCAGAAGCTAGAATATATTTGGGGAAACTGTGCTAACAGTGCTAGGCTGAAGAAGACCCTTCATTTCATCCAAGATAGGTGGTGATTAGATTACTGCTAGTCTCCTGCATACTGCTGTAGGGAGGAGGCTTCTAATTCTTTAGGACTCTGGTACATGATGGACAAAGACAGAGCTCTAGAGCCTGGGTGAAACCAGAGTAAAAGTGGAAATATTTGATAGTGCTTGCAGCTATCCATTAATACAGTTTTCCTGGAGGAGCCAGGGAGCATCCACCATGTGGAGCAACTCTGTTGAGCTGAAATGCCCTTTGCAGTTCTCGTCTGCTGGCCTTGGCACTGAGCTGAGCAGTGGGTTCCCCAGCTGCTCCAGCATCACGGTGGCACTTCCTGGAGGTGGTACAGGAAGATGGAAGTGCCTGCTGGGGAGTTACTGGTGCTTGTGACCCTTGCTCTTGGTGGTGTCAAGCTGTCCTGGAACAGGGAAGGGATGCTGGAGCTGGGCTGGAGCCTCTGCTGAGATTATGGTTGTGCAGGGGGCTCAGTGCTCACACACTTAGGAGGAGGCTGTGGGCACTGTTCCCTATCTGCTGCAGGGACTGGGACTGCAAACCCCTTGGGTTGTGTTGATGCTGGAGATAAAGGAGAAGCACAATTCTGTGTACAGACAAAGCTGCTGGAGCAGAGAGGGTTTTTAGTAGTGATTGATGGGGAAAACCACTCTTAATAAAATGTGCAGCCCTTCCAAGTGGGGACAATGAGGATGGAGAGAAGTAGAAAGAGCAGTCACTGGTTCCTGATTGTGTGGTTTGGCTAAGACCATGTGGTTTGTTGTGGCTGGGGGCTGACTATGTTTCCTGGGAGCCCTGTGCCTGCTGTAGCTGTCCTGCCAGTTCTGGAGAATGGAATGGGCAGGAACATCTTGGCACGGGAATCCTTCCTGCCTGGGCTGCATGATGCTTTGCTGCTGTAGCATGAGCCATCACATCTTTGTGCCTTCTGTGGGATCTGCAGCATCCTGTGGGGTTGCATTAGAGTGAGCTCTGCAGTGGCTTATGCTGCTTTCCACACTCTGCTGGAAATGGTGTGGACAGCCTCGGTTTGCTTGGTCTGCCAGGCCTTTCCCTACAGCAGTGGACAATGGACTGGTCCTGTGTGGTTCACCTGAGCCAGGTGGATACCCTGGAGATGTCTTCCCTGCCATGTTTGGATTAGGCACAAGGAGTAATGCCACTGGGATGCAGCGGGGAGAGATGCGATGAGGGACCTTCTGCTGCCTGCACCCAGGATGTGCTTGAGGATGGGCTTGGGGATCTGCCTGAGGACATCTTTGTCCTGTGCCCACTGGGACCAGTTGCTGCTGTTCTTGCTGGGAGCGCAGGGTCAGTGCCGCAGGATGTGGGAACGGCCAGTCAGGAAGCTCTTGGGTGTGTGTCTTTCCTGTGAGAGCCTCCTCGAACTGAGTCATCTTATGCGATGCCGATGCCGTGCTGTCCATCCCGCATGCCCTCCTCCTGTGCCACAGGTGCAGCCCTAGGCTCCCTGCCTGGCCCAGCTGTGCCCCGTGGGCTGTGGACCAGACCCTTCTTGGAAGGTCAGCACTGTGTTTGTTTTCAGGTTTGGCTTCAGTGTCTGCCAAAAGCCAAGCTGCCAGGTGTGTAAAACTGGAGGAATTTTGCACCTGACAGAATGAAATGAGTTTGCTCAGTTTAACCAATCTTCTGAGGAGACCTCAAATGCACTTTATCTCCAGGGCGGGAAACTTGTTTTTAAGGTGGAGGATCTCCCCAGGAATACTCTGCAAACCTCTCTATAGAGTGGAACACCCTGTGGTGGCAGGTAGAATGTTTCTGGGCAAGATGGGACAAAGAACCCCAGTTCTGCCCTGGGATTTCGGTGTCGGAACTGGCAACGCTCTTGAAGAGTTGTGATCTGTCACCTTCACTGGTGGGCAGCGTAAAAGCTGTTTGATTGCGAGAACCCAGTGATGATCTGGTTCTTTGCATTAATTTTGTTTTGACTTTCTTTTTTTTTCCCTTATAGTTGGCATGTATAATAGAGCGAGACCAGCCTCGGTGCTGCAGCAGGGATCTGGGTGTGCATTGCCGTGGCAAAAAAACACATGAAAAACACTCATGCTCAAGCAGGATATGTGTCCCGGTGCCAGGGGTGCTTGGCTGCTCCCTGAAGGACTGGTCTGCACCAAGAGCTGCCCTGGGATGGTGGCTTTGCATGTCAGGCTTTTGCTCTGCACCCAAGTTATTTCAAATCTAACAAAGCTTGTACTGTGTATGAGCAGGCGATGCCTCCATAGCCATGTGGTGGGATCGGCAGGCGGTGAGCAGCTCCCTCAGCAACATGGAACATGAGCAAAGCATGGAAATGCCTAGCCTTTGACCAAATTGTGGAGGCTTAGGGCACCCTTGGGAGCTGCCCTGCCAGCGGCTATGGCCCTCTTCTGCTCTAGGGAGCAGCCATTTGCCCTGTGGCTGCTGCTGAAAGCCCTGCATGGCTCATCAAGTCCAGTACTCGGATTAGGAAATGTCAGAGATGCAGTTTCCTGAGCAACTGTAATACGGCCCCATGTGCGAGGGCATTAGGATGTGCCCGGTAATTGCATGATCCCTGCTGTTTGCCCCATTTCTGGCACTGGCTGGAGCCTCCAGCCCCTCAGTCTTGGGGTTTGGCACATTCTTCTGTGCTGGCTTGTGCACGCTGAGGGTGTGATGCTCCTGGAGGCAGTAATTGCCTCCCCACCTTTTCCATGGCTCTCTGCTGTAATATCTAACCATTTAAAAAACAAATGGGTTTATGTTCTCATCACCCTACAGTTGGAGACCTTGCTCCTACGAAGTGGTGTCCTTGAGTCAGTGAAGAAACAAACTAGTGTGGCAAATTCCCCCCAGACTCAAGGAGCTCGCCTCTAATCCAAGCCATTTGCTCTGGGTCCAAGCTGAGCCCAGCAAACCACATCCTCTGCCAACAGAGCCCATCTAATCTCCGCTGAGTGCCTCCGCACCCTTCTGCAGGCAAAATACCCAGTTTTAGGGGTCTTCACAGAGGCCTGTTAGGATTCTCCACCATCCTCTGCTTTCTAGACCTGGAGGCACCTGAGTGGGGGCAACTCTGTGAGCCTGCTGGCACTTGTGTGTTCCTCCCTAGGAAGCCAGACCTAAACATGAGGAAATACAGTTGGAAATAAGGTTGGGCTTGATGATCTTGGAGATCTTTTCCAACCTTTATGATTCTATGACAGTGACCACTGCATGCAGGGAAGCCTCTCGGCCCTGTCTGAAGCTGCTATGTGCGTATGGGGCAGAGGGAGGGTCCAGGATTGGGTCTGCACCTGTCTAGGAAATGTGGTTTGTGGCAGGTTTGAATGTGGTCAGATTGGGCTTGGGGCCAGAGGAACAGACAACTAACCCCATGAGAGTCAACAAACTGCTCCCCACAGCTTTCACAGCTCCCCAGCGTGCTTGGAGCCATGAGAGCTCTGCACAGGGTGAGCATTGGACATGGCGCTGCCTGTCCACCCACCTTGCTTGTCAAGCTGGTGCATTTGTGTGTGTAGGGATGCTGCTGGCATGCCCATGCCTCCATTGTCATGAGCACATGTGCGAAGATGCTGTTGCTGTCACAGGGCTGTGCTCTGCAGATGTTGAGGTGCAGCAAGAGCCTCTGTGCAGCTTTCAAGGTATGGGAGAGGCCGTGGGATCTCGCAGCTGTTTGGAGCGGCTTCACTGAGATCTTGCAGGCAGCAGGTGGGAAGCAGGTCCTGGTTGACCAAGCAACTACAGAAGTCACCAGCGACCTGCATTTCCCCTGGGGAATTTTACCCTGGTGGTGGCAAGCAAAGGGCTGCAGACCCCCGGGCTCAGCACTGCCCCTTTGTGTCCCCAGTGCCTGACAGGGCCTGAGCAATGCCATGTCACTCCTCGGATGATGGAGGTGAGAGCAGATTGCCTGTCTCCCGCTGCAAAGCTGGGGGCCGAGTGCTCCTGCTGCCCTGTCCTGGCTCGCTGCCCCCTGCCTGGGGTGGAGCCAGTACTCTGACACCGTCTGTCCTCTGCCGCCTTGCCAAGGGGCGAGAGCATCTGCAGCTCCCGTGCTTGAGCCCTGTTCTGCTCCTCTGGGGCAGTTGGGATTTGGTCTGGGGATGATCAGCTACTCGCTTGTGCCCTGGCATGGAGGGACCAGGCTTGGAGGGCTGACCCAGTTCCCCATGCATCGGGTGCCCATGGAGCTGGGACATTTAGGGAGGAGGTGGTGAGCCAGGCGCGGAGAGCTGCGTGCCTCCTGTAGCTCATAGAGATGCCAAGTCTTGGGACTGCACGGAGGTGTTTACTGTTCCAGTTCCTGTTCCCTTTTCCTGCTGGGTTTTGCTGTTACAG
Organism: Aleadryas rufinucha; assembly: GCA_013397815.1. NCBI lineage: Eukaryota > Metazoa > Chordata > Aves > Passeriformes > Aleadryas > Aleadryas rufinucha. The sequence continues at coordinate 84,680 of VZTH01018060.1, forward strand.
GCCATTGTTGGGCGTTTTGCACAGGAAGGAGGGAGAAGTGTTTTGTTTTAAGCCGGTTATTGGAGCTGCAGAGGAATGTGTGAGCAGCCGTGGTCTCCGTGGCTGGCCAAGAGCAGGGGCAGCGTAGTGGTGAGGATGGAGCCTATCACCAAGTGGGATTAGACAACTGCCACACCATGCTTGGGACATTTGGTCCTTGCCGTGGGACATCTGCATAGCCTGTGTTGTGGTAGCAAACCCCCTCAAGCCAGGGGTTTGCATCCTGGTAGGGGAGCAGACACCTGCTAAGGTGCTTGGGTGCACTTGGTTGCTGCTGGAAATATTGCCTGGCCCCACTTTGGGAGCAGGCTGTGGGCCTGGAGGTGGGATGTACAGCTCCAGGCTTCTTGGGGACTGCGGTGTTGTGTGATGGGGTGCTCTGGCTGGGAAGCTGCTGAGGTGCTAGAGCAGGCATGTGGTTCCAGTGCTGGAAGGGATTGAGCTCTGGGACATGCCCCATATCCTACTGCAGGATCCTCTCCTTTTCACTAGTAAGTGCAAATCTCAGGAATTTAGTGCTGACCCTGTGACATGGCACTTGAGAAGCTCCTGGTTCTGCTTCCTGGAGGAAGGCTCTATCTTGTCTTACTTAGGTTGTGTCTGGGAATGCTGTGGAGGCCTGGGAAGGAGTGGAGAGGAAGCCATAGGCTATTCTTAGCCCTTTAGTTAGAAAATATCTTCAAATGAGTGCACAGGAGTCCTGGAAAATAACCAGTGAGGTCCTAGTCATGCCAGTGCCAGCTGACACCCCTGTTTTGGGATCTGTGCCCCTTCTCCACCTTGGGAAAGGCAATGTGGCTGTGTGCAGGAGAGCATCTGTGTGCCATGGAGGGTACGGCACTGCTGGCAGCCCTGCACCACAGTGGGGACCTGGCCAGGGCATGTGTGTGGGTGCTGGCAGTGCTGAGCCTGATGGTGAGGGACGGGCAGGGCAGCCTTCTGCTCTGCTTGGCTCCATCCCAGCTTTTGGGACAAAGGCTGGAGCGTTTCCATGGCCGAGTGCCGATGCCTGGAAAGCTGTCAGCTGCCAGCACCTGCTCTGCAGGGCTGCCATGATGCAGGTTTGGGCTGTCAGTGGCCACTCTGGCTGCTGCTGGAAGAGCTCATGGTGAGCTCTGCCTTCCACCTCCCAGTAAAGGCAGAGAGTGCCCTAACCCTTTTCCTACTCTTCCCCTCTTCCAGCTGGCTGTCCTGGAGGACTACGCAGATCCCTTTGATGCGGCACAAGTGGCAGGTAGCCAGGCAGGGCTGGAGAAGGTGATGGAGAATGATGGATATATGGAGCCATATGAAGCCCAGAAGATGATGGCTGGTAAGGTGGAAGGTTTCATGTGAAGGCCACTCTTTACACCTCTGGTCCCTGAGTTTGGTGGCCACTGTATTCTGTTCCTTGCAGCCTGTGACAGCATCGGCTCCCCCAGATAAGGCAAACCTGGGCAATGGCTGTGGTGGGGGACAGCCATTTTGCAGGCAAATTTTCCCAGCTTTATCCTTGTGCACTGGGTTTGCCAGAGCACTCAAAGACTGTCTGAGCACTACAGGCACATCTCTTCCTGCGATGCTGTCCTCCAGGACTCCAGTTGCCAGGCTGAGCCAGGAGAGACCTGACATTCCATGCATCTGGCTTAAAACTAAGATGGATGTGGGAGCTATTTAATTCAGTTAGGACTGGGCCAGAACATGCTGTGTCTGTTGCAGCAGCGGGGTCCCCTGTGGGCCTGTCTGGGGCTGAAAAGCTGGCAAACTGTAGGAGCACATGCTCCTGAAGGCAGTGTTTAGGGTCACCATGCTAACTTGTGTGCTCCAGACTCTGGCTCTGCTTTGCAGCTCTGTGGTTTCCATGGAGAAAGTGGTTTCCGGAAAGCTCATGTGGCTTTTTGAAGCAGACCATGATATTTCTTGGAAAAACCAGCAAGCAGTGGAGAGGCTGCTTGTGCCTGTGGGAGAGACTATGTTTTGCTTGAGGGAAGGGTTATTAAACCAGCCACTCTGGGTGTCTGGGGGAGAAACCCAGCCCCACAGCTTGCAGGAAATCAGGCTCTGTCCCCACTGACCCCGTTTTGCCAGGCTGCCCAGGAGTGGGGGTGTGGTACTGTGGGGATCTTGGTGCTGCCAAGCAGCTCTCCTGCTTCTGGCAGCTGCTTGCTGTCTCCTCCTCTGCTGATGCTCCCTACCCCATTTTACCCACGGGTGACATTGAGCCCTGTCACCTAGCACAGTTTTGGGGACCATGGCTGTGTTGGGCTGAAGGCTCATGGTCTTTTCCCTCTTCTTCTGCTAGAGATCCGCCAGAAGGGCTTACGGGAGGCTCCCACCCGGCCTCTGCACCTCTACGACACTCCTTATGAGCCTGTGCTGGACATAGACAGTGACTGCCCAGCTTGCCCCAGGCCCAGGGAGTCCCGGCTGCCCGAGGATGATGAGCGGCCGCCAGAGGAATATGACCAGCCCTGGGAGTGGAAGAAGGAGCGGATCTCCAAAGCCTTTGCAGGTGAGTGATGGGAGCAGCCATAAAGCAAACAACACTTCTTGTGAAACTGGATCCTTGGAGTCAGTAATGTTGGCCTCTGCATTTCCATGGCTCAGGGAGCGCTTGTGCTCTTGCAGAAGCTGTTTCTCTGAGCAGGGAGCCAGGCTGGACAGAGTGATGGATAGAGCTGCCTTGCTAAGCTGTCCAACACCTGTCTGCCGTTGCTTCTTCCCTGCTCTGACTGATCACAGCCTCTGGTGCAAATTAGCACCCCCAACCTTGGGTTGCAGGAGTAGGTTCAACCCTGGGCTCAAGCAGATCCCTCCTTCCTCAGGGCAGGAGGATACTCAAGGAGCCTTCATCCAGGCTTTGTCCAGCCCCCCTGACCTATTTATCCGTGCTGCGGGATCAATTGTGTTTGTGTTTGGTAATGAGGAAATCCATGCTGTGCATTAGCACTGGCTTCTCGCCAGTGCTGGCTAATTGCCACACTCTTACCTAGGATGCATTTTAATTGCAGCATTGTGTGTCTGTGCTGCAGTCGGCACTGAGGGTGCTCAGGATGGTAGCACTGTGTGGAGATGATGGCAGAGAGAGATGTGAAAATTTGAGGTTGGGGAGTGGTACCAAACCTTTTGGGTTTGGGTACTGCAAGCTGGATATGTGTGTGCCGAGCTCAGCGCCACAGTGCCTACTTGTGCTTGGGGCCACCAGGTCCCACAGCACCCTGTTCTGAGGATTCAGCGTGTCGGGGTCCATCTTGGAACACTGTGCACTGCTGGGCTGGTTTTGTGCTGAGGTGTCTGTGCTCTGGATGAGCCACCCTGCTTGATATCCCTGTGTGGAGGTGGTGTGTTCACAGGTCTGGCTCACACATGGATGCATGTGGGTGCTGCCCAGGGCATTTCAGGCCTGCTCCGAGTCCCAAGGGAGTCAGGTTGCTGTTCCCTGGGCCATGCTGGGACCTGCTGCCTGTTTTTTTGTGAGGCCAGAGCAGGTCCTGCTGTGTCTCGTGGGGTGTTTTTTCTCTCCAGTGATGCCAAAATATCTCTGCTGTCCCATTCCCCCTTGGGGGTCCATGGGACCCCTGCTGATGGGCAGCTGGTACTGGCACAAGACTGCAACCCACTGCTGCCTGGCAGGGGAGTGTGGACCCTGTGGGTGGCTGGGAGACACCTAGGGCAGGACAGATGGCAATGGAATGCTTGGCCAAGACCCCCAGACAAGTATGTGGAATGGGGTGATTGCAGGCTCCCCCACACCCTAGAGAGGGTTGGCTGGAAAAACTGATGGAGGAGCAAGGGTCTCTCCATTGGGAATGTGCCCCACCTCAGGCCTGTCCTTGCTTGGTACTGTGGAGGGGATGAGATGGCCAAGCTGGTATAGGGCTCCCAGGAATTTAGTCCTCAGGTCTTTCCCCCCACAACTGCTCTCCTTCTCCATGGGCCTCTGGTGGCGCTGATGGTTTTTTCTAAGCCCTTTCTTTCTCTCTTTCTCTCTCTTTCCCACACCTTCCCCACCCCCTATCCAGTTGAAATCAAGGTCATTAAAGACCTACCATGGCCCCCACCGGTGGGACAGCTCGACAGCGGTGAAAGCCCCCCGGATGGGGAGGCTGGTGCCCCCATCCCTCTGCAGCACGGCCAGCACAGCTACGAAGACACCAATGGTGGGTCTTGCGTGACAGCGGCGTGTCCGGGGGGCTGCGGCCGGTGCTTGCTGTGACCCTGGCCCAGCGATGCCTTGGTCATGCCAGACATGACCCTCCTCCTCTGCCCTCCTGTGGCTCTTCCTGGTCCCTTCAATTGTCATGTGCTGGACACCAGGTGTTTGTCCTGCTGCACCTTCCTACTACAAAGAGGCATGGTGCATCTTTGCTTGCAGTAGCGGAGCTGCTCCAGGGGATTATTCTGTGGCAGAGTTATTGCTGTCCCTTTTGTTCCCTCCTCTTTGCCTCCAAATTCCCAGCATTTGATGGCTGCTTTTAAGGTCTTCTCAACAACTGCACTGAGTATTTAGCTGATGTTTTCTTGCAACTTTTAATGCCCAGGTCCCTTACAGGTGTGCTAGCAGCTAATTCAGATCCCAGTGCTGAAGTTGGGGCTGTTTTTTCCCGTCTTCATCATTTAGCACTGCTCCATTTCCCATGCTGTTTTATTACCTTGCTGCTTAGTGTCAGGAGGTCCCTGTGGATTCTCCACTCTTGCTTTTGCTATCCTGAGCAGTCAAATCTCCCAGGTACACTTTGTCATCTCAGGTTTGCCTTGTTGTGAAGCCTTTTTTGTGTGAGCTGAGCACAGAGTCCCTGGGTAAATCCCCTTTGGATGCTGCTGGCAGTCTCTCTTATGAAAGCCAAATATTGCTGCTTCTCTTTTAACCCTTTATTAATACTTTAAGGACCTTGCTCTTATGCTGTGGTGAATTAGGATTTTGCCAAGAGCAGTAGGTGGGGGATTTTGTGGAAAGCCATGACTGGGTTGTTACCAGTGGGGAACTGGGATGCGAGCTGGGCCTTTTCCTGTGCAGCGGCATGCCGTGCCTACCCTACTAACGCTGCCTGCATGGGCAGTGCGACGTGCCAGGTAGAGATGTCTGATTTCCTTATCTGCAGTTACCCAGATCCCTGCAGAGCTTTGTAAGATAAAGCCAGTGTGGCCTTTGCTGCTTCCCGAGTGGGTTTGAGCACAGGCTGCAGGTGATGGCTTTTTTTGGTGCTGATGGTGGGGGCGCTCGGGAGCGAAGTGGCTGCTCTGCCAGGGCTTTGTTGGGTATTTCCCAAATCCGTAGGGATGCTGCAGGCTGAGTTCAGTCCTCAAGAAGAAAGGTCTTGGCAGGTGGGAACTTCCTGATCCTCTTCCTGCAATGAATGCAGGTGTCAAGAAAAATTAATCTCTTTGCTATGCAGCCTCTTCTTTTCCCCCATAATTTATTATGCCCACAGTCACTCTGACATGCATCCTGCTCCTGATGAATACATCAGTTTGTCACTTTTCCTGGATTAAGCAACACAGAGTCTCTCTTTTTCCCTCTGATTTGCCTCAATTTGTTAAATTTATCTTGCCAGAGTTTTGTCTAATTTTCTACTTCCCGTGTCTGGGGGTGACTTGAACATCTTCAAGGATATCTTCTTCCTCCTAAGGGCTTGTTTTTAATATCCTGTTTAATCATGCACATGCCTCTGCCTCCCTCTGACAGGTGCAATGCATTTCTTTTGAGCCTGTAACGCAATGACTTTGTGCCACCAGCAAATACTTGGACTGTTTGATTGTCTGGCTTTTTAACAGTTGCCCCAATTTTTTAAGGTGATGAGTTGAAATTGAAGCCTGGGTGTGATGTACAAGGGCAAGCATGATTAGTGAAAAGCCAGAGCGCCACAGAGGCAGGGCTTGTCAAGCCCTAATGCCGGGCACCTCCTTCCTGAGCTGCTGCTTATGGTGGTTTAAGCCATGCTAAGATGCAGAGGATTTTGGCTGGGTTTGCTTTTGGCTGCCTTCCCCTCCTTGCAGTACTGGGGGAGCTGGATCACCTGCATAGGGCCTGGACAAGGTGTCACTCAAACTGCTGCCTTAGAGGATGCCCTGCTAGAGAGGAAAACATCCCTCTGGCTATTTTTTGCTTCCCCCTCCAGCAGCCAGGAAGCATGGAGAGAAGTTGTCCTGTCTGGGGCATTCCAGTAGTCCTGGGAGCTGTGATTCCTGGGCTCGGCCACCTCCAGGGTGACTGTGCCACCACAGTGTCAGCCCCTGGCAGCCCCACACTGTGGCAGCTCTGCGTGATCGATAAGTAATTTGTGCAAGGGGGTTTGCGGTACAGGGAGCAATAATGAACTCTTGGGAAGAGGGAGAAACAATATTGTTAATGCTGAAATCATCCTGTGTGGAAATAACAGGCGGTGGAAGGCCACGTCCCCGGGGCATGGCTTGGTCAATCCCCCACGCTCGTGGCTGTGGCTGGGCTGGTGACAGGCAAGTGGCAGTGCCAGGGGAGGGACCTGCTGTCGAGATGGAATTGTTTTTTCACCCCATGTTTATTTGTGCCAGCAGAAATGTGTCCATCGGTTCCAAACTGACTGCTTCCTTTAGCTCCATCTATCCCCTCTTCTTTTTTTTAAATCTAATTTTTTCCTCTGAGATTGGGGAACCTCTTCTTGCTGCATCTCACTTTACTCTGTACTGCACCCACCGAATGTATTTTTGCATTAGCAAAACCTCCTGAGCTTTTGAAACCGCCCTGGAAATGTCTTCCATGGCTTCAGCTACTGGCTCCAGGCTTGGCATGGTGGGGACCCAGACTGAGCACTGCAGTGATCAGCAGTCCAAGAGCTGCCCTGGCCTTGCTTAGAGCAGGGGGATGGGGCAGTGTGAGGCGACCCAGCATGATGTAAGCGGCTCTGGCTCTTCCTGCTGGAGAAAGTTAGGATCCCAGCCTGTGATGCATGTCTGTCTTGCAGGTCCATCAGAGGGGCTGGGGTATGGCCGCACCTCGCCCTGCAGGGAGGAGAAGGCCAGGGCTGCCCTCAGGCATGGCTCCAGCAGCCTCAAGAGCACAAAGACGCTGACCACTGAGCCTGGCCCCTTTGTCGGGGAGAGGATTGACCCTGCCCTGCCCCTGGAGAGCCAGTGGTGAGTCCTGCCTGCCCGGAGTGGCTGCCCAACCCCTCCACCTGCACTAGGGAGCCCTGTGGTCACACCATGAGGAGCCCTGGGGCAGACTTGCTTCTTCCTTTCTTCTTTGGCCCCACATTTCAGCCTGTTTGTCCCTGCCCCTTGTTTCCCCCACCCCCATGGTGCCACCCCCTTCCCTCTCCCTGAATGTGGCTGCAGTCCCTGCAGAGGTGCCAGGGGTGCTGGCATTGCTGCTGCCCCAGGGCAGAGCCCTTCCTATAGTGCCTGCTCTGTGCCCAGCACAGCCGATCCCTCTCCCCTCCAGCTGGTACCACGGGGCCATCAGCCGGACGGACGCAGAGACGCTGCTGAGGCTGTGCAAGGAGGCCAGTTACCTGGTGCGCAACAGTGAGACCAGCAAGAACGACTTCTCCCTCTCCTTGAAGTGAGTGAGCCTGGCGGGGCTGGGGGGTTGTGGACCCATAGCAGAGGGGACCCGGTGCCATAGGTGGGTGCCCCAAGTGACTTGTGCCCATGCTAATTGGGTAACTGTGAGATGACCATGAGTGGTCAGAAATGGCTGCAGTGTGAAGTCCACACTTTTCTGTGGTGTGGCACAGGTTTCTGTGGCAAAAACATCTCAGGAATGCTTGGAGATCTGGAGGCCCACTGCTCTTCCTTGGCAGTACTAATAATCCCTCAGATGGATCAAATGATGTGTTTCACTGCCCAGTCAAATGTGTCTGGTTACAGCTTCCAGCTCTGCCTTCTTGTTCCCCCTTTTTTTGTAGCTTAGTTTCATGGGAAAAGAAAGTCTGTGTGAGCCCATTGTTGATGGAAATGTGGGTACCCATCCTTGCCTCCCCAGCCCACAGATCCATTGCTCAGCTGTAGAGGGGGCTTTACCCTGCTCTGGTTTGCCAGTAGGGAAACTTCATCCCCACAGCACAGCTTGGTTTCTGCTTGGGGTTTTTTGGGGAATCTTTACATACTCCGCAAATTTTCCAGATTCCCTGAATGCTAAAATTGCATGAAGCATCTCTGCATGTATCCTGATGGGGGAACTGCCCACAGCTCCTCATCTAGCTCTTTCCTGGCTCTTGGGGCAGCACAAATCCACAAAATCAAAGCTGTTGCTTTCTGAAGATGATGATGGATGAGCAAATACCTTCTTGCTCTTCTGCTGGACAGCTGTATTAGCTCTGTTCCTGCCAGATGAGAAACAAGTATTTATGGAGTAGCTGTCTCTGCCCAACAACAGGCCCCGTAACCCTATGCTTTTCGCAGTATACTTTGGGTTTCCCCAGTGGTCTCTCTACCTTCATTGCTCCCTGTGGGTTTCAGCCTTTCTGTTTATTTCCCAGTGGCACAATTGTGAATTAGATTGCTCTGTCTCTCGCCATATTTTTCTTTCACTCTTTTTGTTGCCTTCAGCACCAAACCAGGGCAGGAGTTCCACTGAAAATACTCTTTCTTCCTTCTGCACTTAGAGATTTCAGATCAGCCAACAAACCCTTCTGGAAGAGCTTCCTCCTTTCCCTTTTTTTTGTCAGAATTTTTACTGATACCTTAATTTTCTCAGTGCTTTTTCCTTGCCCTGGCTTGTGAGCCCTTTTGGCGGAACAGCTGCTTCTGGTTGGTGAGCTGCATTTGAGGCTGTGAGAGGTCTCACCATTGCCTTGTGAGTGGCATTAGTCAGCACGTGTGTTGGAGAGCCTGGGAGGTGGCATTCCATCACCAAAGGTGGCTTTCCATCACCTCTCCACAAGCCAGTCGCCTGTTTCTTAGTGGTTTTTCCCTTACTTCTTGCCACCATCCTTGGCCTTATGGCAAAATCCTCCTCTCAGATGGCATGTGTGGCTAGGCCATGGTGTGCAGCAGTATCCCCCCTTCCCCAGCCCATCCAGGAGTTGCTTGGGCATTGCCTGTCCTTGCAGAGTTTGCAGAGAACCCACAGCTCTGGGAGCAGGATTTTTACTCCACTGCCTTTCTCTGTAGAGCCTGTTCAAGGAAAATCCCCTGGGATGCTTTTTATATAGCTGTAAGCTGGCAGTCTGCAGCTCTCTCTATTTTTTTTTTAACTTTTTTTTTTTCCTTGAGGAAGGAGGCACAGCCAAGGAGATGGTCTGAAAAGCGTTCCAATGCTGACCTGAAGTTCTTTGGTGTTGCTTTAAAGGAAAATATGCCCAAGAGAGAGCAGCCAGGAGCAGGTCAGGTAGCTGGAAGGATTTAACCCTGCCATGACAAACCTGGCTGGTCCAGGCTAGGCAGCCTGCTGCTGCCTGTCATGGACAGGGTCATGTCATTGCCTCAGATGCTTGGAGAATGGGTCCCTCCTGGCTTGTGCCTCCATGACAGTGGCTGAGGCTACACTGCAAAGTTTTGGGTCCTTCCTTGTGCCTGTAAAAGTGCTCAGCAGGAGCAGCACCCGGTCCTTGTCCTGGTTGCTGGTGTTTGCAGCCTGTTCCCTCAGTCATCGCTCCAGGGGTGCGATCTCATCACATCCCTGAGCTTGTGACAAAGACCTGTGGAGCAATTTGGGCAAAACACAACCAGTATCATCTCTCCATGGTCCCGTGTGGCAGCGCTTCGGTTCCCTGCCACAGGGACACAGGACACGGCCAAGCTATTGCTTTTCCTCGGCCCCTGGTGGGGGGCTGTGGCTGTCTCTCAGGACAGCTGGCTCCTTGCTTCTGTCTCTAAATGGATTTCAAACCCATTCTGGTAATGCAGCTGGGCTGTCCATTATGGCCCATCTCCAGCTGGGGGGATGGGCCTGGACTGTGCAGCACTAGAAGTGGCTCAGCATCACTGATGAGGTCCTGTCTGCTTTTAAGTCATCAATATTTTGCCGTAATGTGCATTCCAGACGCTGCAGACAGGCTGTGGCTCTCCTCAGAGACGCAAATTAATAGCAACAGGGCCATTAGTCCGTCACTTGGAATCAGTGTTTGTGGCAGGATCTGCCTTCATAGCTTGGCGTGGCTTGGTGCCCATGCTGTGCCGGGAAATGGCCTCGCTATGCTGAGTGGGTTTTATGGAGCCTGCAGCAGTGGTGTGGGGAGAGGGGGAAGGAGAAAATCCTTTGGCTGTGGGCCAAAGGAGAAAAACCTGGTTTGCCATGGTGAGGCTGGAGATCTGGGAGCTGAAGTCCTGGGAGCTGAGGGGCTCCTGTGAGAGCCAGAGTGGTTGCAAAAGGGGCATTGTCACATGCGAGGAGCAGAAGCCACTACCCCTCTGTGACCCTACAGCAAGTGCCCCTGCTGCCCTTGCCCAGGTGATGCCTTCCCTGCCCACATGCACCCTGGATGGGCCCTACACACCCCAGTGCATGGCAGTGCTCCCCAAAGGGTCACAGTGCAGTGTGGTTGGCCATGTCCCTCCTTTGCTCTGTGGGCTTTGTTGGAGTCGGCCAGGAGCAGGATGGCGCAGGCAGAGCCATGGCTGCAGAGAGGAGCCAGCAGTGTCCCCCTCAGCTGCAGGGGCAAACTGCCTGTGTCGAGGGGTCAGGAGCTGAGGGGAGGCTGGGGCCAACTGTACCCCCTAACCCTGCCTTGATCTGTCCTTGCAGGAGCAGCCAGGGCTTCATGCACATGAAACTGTCCCGGACGCAGGAAAACAAGTACGTGCTGGGTCAGCACAGCCCACCCTTCGACAGCGTGCCGGAGATCATCCATCACTACGCCAGCCGCAAGCTGCCCATCAAGGGGGCTGAGCACATGTCCTTGCTTTACCCGGTGGCTATCCGTACCCTATAGTACTCACCTCCATGAGCCAGGCTCAAGGCTGGGTGCACCCCACACTGGCCCATCTGCAGGGCTGAGTGCCACCATGATGAGGATGGGCTCCAGACCGTCAGCCCACAAGCAGCTCGCTGGGCACAGCCAGTGCTGTTGGAGATTGCTGCAGCCGGGTCCCTTGTCCTGCCTTTCTAGGGGCTCCCATGCACTGGTTTGCGTGCTGGCATGGCACTGGAAGGACCCCCTGTGCGAGGAGCTGAGTGGGGCTCACCGGCTGTCCACACCTCCCAGGCAGAGCTTGGGATGCCAGGACTGGGGCTGGGACCTTGGAGAGTCCAGGGAGGGGGGCAGTGTGTGCAAGTACGGGGATAAATCATCTGGTAGCAGGCCTGAGGTGCCTCCATGAGGGTGTCTAGCTCTGCCCATGAGAGACAAAACGGCTGTGCCTGCAGGTAAGGAGGCTGGCAGGGGTGAGCAGAACCTGCCTGGGGCCAGCAAGGCACGCAGGGGCCCAGGCAGGCTGCCCTCACCTGCACTGGTGCTCAGTACTCACTGCCATCCTTTGCCAAATGTAAATAGTGACTGGCCTCGGCCGTGTGTGCAGCACCACTGCCTAATAAAGTGGTGCATGGTTGCCTCCTGCTCCATGGGACTGTGTGCCCACATCCCACCATGATGGGGGATCAGTGTGGCAAAACAGTGGGAAGCTTTAAGTTAATTGATTTTTCCATGCTCCCTTGCATACACTGAGATCAGCATACCTGTCCAGCCAGTTCACTCCTCTGAGACACAGGGGACAAGGGATGCTGGTGGTCGTGTCCTTGCCATGTCTTTGAGACCCTTTGTGGGCAGTGATGAGCTGATTTTGGACTTGCCTGTTACTTCCTATAGAAGAGGGTGCTCTTTGGGATCTTTTGCCTTCTTGTTTTTCTTCATCTCTCATAAATCTTAGGCAAAATCCCTGAATTTCACAGAGCTCCTGATCTCCTCCTCTGAGAATTTACTGGCTCCAGTCCTGTTCTTTGTCTTCCTGACACCTTGTCTTTGGGCCAGCTTGCTCCTTTTTTTTTTTGGCTGAAGCTCTCTCTGGTGCTCTGTATTGTTTCATGCATACCTTGCCTTTTAACCTTGTTCCTGGTGTTGCTCCTGTACCCCTGCACATACATTTCCTCTATCCATGCTTCAGCCTAAGCTCCATCCTGCTGTTACTCCACAGCAGCACATTCCCTTTCCCCTCTGTTCCATGGGTTGGGATGACAGCAGCAAATTCACTGCTGGACCAGCAAAACCTTTTCTGTAAGTGGAGCAAAACCCTCAGGCATTGATGGGATGAGCTAGCAGTGGCTTGATGAAGGCTTTGTGAAAAAGCATCATCCTCCCCTCTGCCTGCTGCCAGGAAGAAGCTGTCCCTGCTGGTTGCTGTGGGGGATTGAGGGGATTGTGAGGAACTTGTGTGGGTGAGCGCTGCAGCCACTGCAGGAACCTTGTTCTGCCATCTGAGGATCTGGGGTTTTTCAGACTTGATCTTAGCTGAGGGATGGCTGTCCTGGCTGCCCTGCACAGTTCTGAGCTGCTGTGGGGGCCATGAGGCATGGCCAGTGTGGTCTGTGAATGCACCCCGTGGTTGGGAGCCTGCAGAACTGTGGTGGCTTGTTCCAGGATGCCTCAGCTTCTGCCACTCCTTAAAAGGCAGTGGATTGAGCTGGTCGGTGTCTCCTTACAGCCCACTTGGCTGCTGGCAGCTCTGGCTGCCTCTCTCCATCCCAGAGAGGCATTTTGTCCGGCGGTGATGGAGGTGACTCCAGTGGGAGGGCTTTTCTCCCAGAGCCTGCAGGAAGGGCTGGAGATGCATCTCTGCAGAGATGCTGCTGCGTGCCCTTTCTGCACTTGGAAGGTTTCAAATACTATTTAGCAGCCCTGCTGTGCCCTGATGGCTCCAGTGAAGAGCTCATCACGGTGGATTCTCTGCTTTCTTGGAGGCTGTGGGTGGGAAAGAAGAGGCTTCTTGTGTCCCTGCAGCTCCCCACATAGTGTGGGGCTGTTTTCTAGAGGAACTGTGGCAGAGGATCAACCTCTGGGAGCAAACTGCCTGGGAGCCAGTGCTGGCTGTGCAGCCTTATGGTGAAATCCTGCTCAAGCAGTCTGGCTCCATCTCAGGAACATCCTCACTGAGCATAGGGATGAGAGGAATGAGACCTGCGTGCATTGCACCAGCTCCCTAGAACGGTCATGGACCAGCAGGACTGCCCTGCAGCTGGGCTGTGTGTCCAAGTGCTTGAGCAAAGCAGCTCTTGATTGTTGCTACGGGAATTACATCCCGCCTGAGCCCTTTCTTCTCCAGGCTGAAGTAGTGAAACTCCCTTGTTCTGCCCCTGACCATCCTCAGCAGGACTCTCTGACTCTCTTCATGTTCTTGGAAACAGTATCCAAATGGAGTCTCACCAATGCCAAATAAAGGGAAATAACCCCTTCCTTTGTCCTGACCACCAAAAATATATGACTCCAGTTCTAGCATCCTCAGTGATGGAAGGTGAACAGCAGCTCCCCAGAAAATTTGAACTTAATTTCTCTTGAAAGGGTATTTTAGTGCTGCCTTTGCCATCCTGTGACTGAAGTGAGCATTGTTTGGGGATGGGGTGGGTGAGGGCAGGCATCCAGCAGGGCTAGAGGGGTGGCAGGGATCCCCATTCATGAGAATGCTAATCCCCAGGAGGGACTAGGGCATGAGCAACCTTATGTGGCTTTGAGGTTAACCCTGTTGGGAGCACAGAGTTTGACCAAAGACCTTTGTTTGTAATAATTCCCAATCCACTTGTCCCAGCAATCCCCTGTGTTTTCCCAACTGCCTGTGTTCTGTGTCCCTCCTCCTGGTAAGTGAAACAGCTCTGTCATTCATCGCCTGATCGCTAGTCCCTAGTCCCTCACTAAGCCCTCCATAATCGCCAGGCTGGTTTAGCGTACTGCAGGTCCTGATAATGAAGGAATGAAGTTTGTTTTGTAATTGGATTAGCACTGTTGGGAACAGCTTGTGCACGGTGTTGGGGTTGAGCTGGTGTGGCCCCGGCCTCGTGCCACTCTGCCTGGTTGTGGGTCAGCTTGGGGCTGTGTTACCCCTCCACAGGACTTCACTGACCAAAATAATGCTCACAGGGCTGTCTCCCATGAAGACAGGCTGAAGGAGTTCAGGCTGTTAGCGTGGAGAGGACAAGACTCCAGGGAGACCTTAAAGCCCTTTCCAGTGCTCACAGAGCACAGAGCTGGAGAGGGACTTTGGACAAGGGCCTGGAGTGACAAGACAAGAGGCAATGGTTTCAAACTGAAAGAGGGCAGGTTTAGATGAGATAGGAAGGAATTCTTCGCTGAGAGGGTGGTGAGGCCCTGGCACAGGCGGCCCAGAGGAGCTGTGGCTGCCCCCTCCCTGGAAGTGTTCCAGGCCAGGTTGGACAGGGCTTGGAGCAACCTGGAACAGTGGAAAGTGTCCCTGCCTATGGCAGGGGATTGGAACATGATGAGCTTTACGGTCCCTTCCAATCCAAACCATCCTGTGATTCTATGAAAAGATGTAGTTTTGCAGGATGGAGGCAACCAAGAGGGATAAAAGACTGATGGAGGGCAGAATTGGAGCTTGCCCACCTGGGAAGCTAGGGTGTGTTCACTGAATTCTGTCCCTAATGTCTCCCACCTGCTGGAAATGAAGCTCTTTGGTTAGTGCCAAGCCTCATATCACCCATCCCGGCACAAGTCATCAAGGCTCCTGAGTACCTCAGAGGTTGGAGAGAACCAGCAACCGATCCTTGTGGGACTGGGTTAAACCCTCACATTGTTTAGGGTGTGCTCCATCATCCATGCCCCCTTCCTTCCCCTCTGGCCTGGAGAAGTTCCATGAAGCCTAACCCTAGTGATTAGTTTGAAACTCCAGCCCTAGCAGGGATGCCTAATTACTTGAGTATCTCTGAGAATGCTGTGCCCTGTGTTTTGCCTCCAACCACAGCAATCTGCAGGAGGATCAGATAATAGCTCAGCTACCAGATTTTAGAGCAAAGGAGAAAAATTTGTTCCTGATCCCTGCAGGCTGCCAATGGAATGTGCAGGGTAGCACATATATAGCACGCGTGTGCACTGGCACAGACATGGCCCAGCTGAATGCCTCCTCTCTAATTTTCTCCTAAAGACCAAATGTTTTACCCAAGGGACAAGTTTCAGCTTCTGACTTGGAGACCAGCCTCACTCAATCCCTTCAGTACTGTTCCTAGCATCCTTCCAAATCACTTTCTTGCTCCTGGTGTCCTGTTTGAAAATTGTCCCAAGACATCTCTTCTGGGATGCCTCCACCTAATTTTGAATCTACACCTGTGAGCAGTTCTCTCCTTTTCCATGCACAGTTTTGAAGGCCTGTCTCCAAACCAGCAGGCTCAGGCACGTAGAATGGGAAATTGTTTTAAGCTAAAGCAACATCAATTTAGATTAGATACAAGAAGTATTTTACAGTGTGGGTGGTGAAACCCTGATACAGGTTGCTTAGAGAGGTGGTGGAGGTCCCATGTGTGGAAACGTTCAAGGCCAGGTTGGACAGGGCTTGGAGCAACCTGTTCTAATTGAAGATGTCCCTGCTCACAATAGGAGGTTGGACTAGATGACCTTTAAAGGTCCTTTCCGACCCAAACCTAGGATTCTATGATCTTCCAGGTGAGACCATCTCAGTGCCTTGCTAGTGCTGTGGCTGTGTCCCTCCCCAAAACACATCCCAGGCATGATGATTCCACACTCCCAGCCCTGCACTTCTTGCTATTAACATTAGTGGGGTCATCCCAAGATGGGTGGGAAACAGTGCTGGAAGCTGCTCAGAGACATCCCTTTAACATAGCCCAGCATTTACTTGGTTAGCTGGTTCCTCCTTTTGCTAAATCCATACCCATGACTTCCAGCATTGGAAACTGGTTCATACTGGGTGGAAATCAAACTTCCTCCTTAAATCTAACCAGGCTAAATTATCATAAAAGATAGAATCATAGAATGGTTTGGGTTGGAAGGCACCTTAAAGCTCATCTTGTTCCAGCCCTCTGTCATGGGCAGGAACACCTTCCACTACAGTGCTCTGCATCACCTTGTTGAAGCTGATTATCAAAGAAAAATCATTACATTATCCTGAGACAATGTATCTGTGATAAATTCTGTTTACATTTGCTTTTCTGTCTGGGAGCTGGGTTTCCCTCAAAAAGGCCTCAGAAAGATATGAAAGTCTAGATATGTTTGAATCCCTCTTTCCCATTTTCTGGATCTGGAAGGCACATTTGCTGCATTTGTTTGAGATTTGAGCCATATCCAGGTTATCCTAAACCTGGCCCTTCTTTCACAGGGAGGTGACCTTGCTCCTTCCCTCCCTGATGTCATGCAGCCCCCCCGGCTGACCCTCATGCATTCACAGTGTGTCCTCAGCCAGTGGTTGTGCCTCAGGCATTCTATGTCCTTCTCATCTCGCTCAGCTTGATGATTTGCACTGCCACCAGTCTTTCTCTTAATTTCCACCATGAACATGTGTGCTATATTTTTCTCCATTAAGTGGCAGGCCCTGACCTGTGCCTGTGTGGGACTGGCAGGCTTGCTGCACGTCCTCTCTTCCTGTCCTGTGCCTTGCTGAGCATCCACAGCGCGCTGGAATTTACTGCCTGAGTGCAGCATCGCAGCTTCTGCCTGCAGGTACCTCTGCACTTTCACAGCATGTCTGGCTTTGGTGTGCTCGCTCTGACCATGCACAGCATGTCCTGGTTGACAGGGAAGGCTCGTGCATCTCTTCGCCTCCATGTAGGGCAATGTCTGAGCAAACCCCAGCTCTTTCTTTTAACTCACTGTAAGAATTGCAGGCTCTCTGCTGCACCTAACTCCCTTTTCCTTCTGCACGTGCAGGCTGTCAGAGCCTCTCCTGCCCCCATCTGCTCAGCCCTTCTTGTAACCATGTCCTGCAACAGCTGAGATGCAGCCTGGCACCAACATCCTGGGCTGTCCTGGCTTGTCCTTCTCTGGAAACCATGGACTGAGTGGTGACTGGGTTTTAAAGTCCTGCTAGAGGTAATGGAGAGTGTCTGGCAGGCAGCAAGACCCAGGGTCCTGCTCAATGTCATTTAAGCCAGAGTCCCAGTTGCCACACAGACTGCAGCTCCAGTAACTGACGCCTTCTCAGGGGAAGTTTATAGGTTCCCAAGGACTTCCTCTACTGACCTGTTGGATTGGGAGAGCAAAAAGGAGAAACTGAGATATCAGAGCCCCCAGAAATGCTTCAGAGAACACCTTGAAGTCTAGAGGAGAGGATTGTCACCCCAAGTCACAGACTAGGCCCATCCAGGCTCACACCAAAAAAATGTGGGGAAGGTGTGACACAGCTGTGGCCTATGAAGAAAGCATGGGAGGGACAGGGTCTCCTGTTCCTTGCCCTGGAAAGGTCTCCAGCCCTGTTTGTGATGCTGGTGACCACAGCACGCAAGGAGAGCTGCCAGCTGGAGCAGACTGGGAAGGAGGGAGGTACAAGCTGAGACTTCTCCAGTTTGTTGTACAGAAGGCAGTTCCTGGTTTTCTTCTTTTTTTTTTTTTTATTTCCAGAGAAGGCCTGAGCTAAAAAGCATCTTGCTCGCTTCTGCTGTGAGTTGTAGCTGAGCTCTCACATGCCAGAGGCTGGGGGAGGTAGTTTTTGTGGGACCAGGTCTGGAGACTGCATCACCCACATGATGAGGGCTCTTGCACTTGCACTTGACTTCCAGTCTGTCCCAAAGGAAGCGGCACATCATATACCAGAACAGGCAAGAGAGCAAGCACAGGGATGTTTTTCAGCCCCCTCTGCATCACAGACCCTGCGCTCCCTCTGAAAGTCCAGCTTTTGGGACAACCTTAGGCTCTGTGGCTTCGGCATTGGCAGCCCCGCAGACAGCACAGTAATTTGTGCTGGCAGTAGCTGCTCCCACTCGAAACAGCCATAATTGTTCTTGCTGGGCTGGTCCTGCTCGGGGCCATAAGGAGGAAGATCCTTCTTTTATCATCATCCATCTCATTCCTGTCTTGGCAGCTGCTGTAAATGTCTGTCTGTCAGCAAAGCTGTCAGGGCACAAAGTCAGGTCACCTGTGGCAGGGGATGATTTTGACAGACTCACAGATTGCTTGGGATATGGAGTGGGAGCATCTTTCTCCTGTGGCTTGGTGTAGGGATGGGATGGGGTCTCTCATGGCAGTGCTGGGGGGACACAGTGACCCATCTGCTCTGCTCTCCATTAGCAGCGCATCTCCGGGTGCTAGGCCGGGGTCAGCGGGAATGGGCAATGCCTCCCTGATGGCAGCCAGCTCATTTCCATTTAGATAGAGGAATTTCAATCTCAGTTTGCCAGCTCTTCACCACGGTGCAACTCAAGACCCAAATTTCCAGTTTCCTTCCCCGAGCAGTGCCAGATGCTCTCTGGGCGCGGGGACTGCAGCGCGTTCTGGGGAGCTGCCGCCCGGCCCTGGGGACAGTTGCGGGCGAGAACACGGGTTCCGTGTAGCTCCGCTGGTCCCCACGGCATCTCCGCAACCGAAACTGCCGTACCACCCTTAGCGCGCCCAGCGGCCCTCGCTGGGTCCTGCCCTGCTCTGGAGGAGAGGCACCCGCGATGAGCGCGGAGGGCAGCGGGGCAGATCCGGGACACCACACACCGGGTACCATACCAGACAGTCACTGCCCGGGGCCCACGGCTGGAGCGCGGTTGCCGCCTGCCGGCCGCGCCGGGAGCAGCAGGGCCGGAACCGCGGAGGCGTGGCCTGGCCGGGCGCGTAGCCGCACAGCCATGTCGGAGGCGGCGGCGGGAATGGCGGCGGCGGCACCGATGGCGGAGGCGCGGCTGCGGCGGAAGCAGCTGCTGAGCGCAGAGGAGGCGGAGTTGTTCGAGCTGGCGCAGGCGGCGGGCAGCGGGCTGGACCCGGAGGTGTTCCGGTAAGCGACGGGAGCGGCCCCCGCGGGAGCTGCCGGTGCCGCCGGAGTGCCCTCTGACGGGNTAACAGAAAAAACTTTATTCTACAGTATTATACAGTACTGCTTTGTTTGTATATAACTCAAAAAAAGTTTCCGGGCCATGAGGAATCCCCGGAAAATGAGGAGAGCTGTGATGCTTCCTTTACTCTGTCCCCATGTGGGTAGTGGCTTCTAACACTCATCCAGCGGTTTCCATCCTCTAGAGATGGTATTTGTGTGGGAAGATTAAGTGGAAGGCTGTGGGGGACTGTCAGCTAAAATAGTTACTGCTTCTGAATGCGTTTATCTCTCCTTACTGCTCTAATCTCCATGTACAGTAACAACAATAGCCCTGAACTTGTGCCATATATATATATATATATGTAATTTTTTTTTCCCTAGCCAGTTCTAATAAAACTTCTGTTTACTCGCTGAAGTGACTTGTGGCTGGTAGCTCACCAAGTGTGTGGATTACTTCCAAAAGGTTTAAAAAGAAGTAACTAAATTAAGTCTGCTGTCACTAAGCCTGAATTCACAGTGGAAAAGTTCCTTTCTCTTCTGCTCAAAAATGTGTCAGAAAGGGGCAATGGTCCAGCAAGTGGATGAGAAGTGGATGAGATCAAGTCAAATTGTGTTGTCATGTCCTGCCCTCTCTCCCTCTCTCTGTTACAGGGTGAAAACACTGTTGTAGGTGCTGAGTCTGTGTTGATCTACACTGAATTTTGAGGCAAAAGTTGAAAAAGTATCTGTCAGCAAGGACTATGCTGGGAACACGGAGAATGGGGCAAGAAAGAAAAGCTTGGTGGGCATAGGAGGGAGGAGAGTGAGGTTTCCCTGTTGTGATAGCATAGTAGCACTTAGTCTGGTCTAACTGCTGAGGCTGCCTTGGTGGTTGGGCGTGTTTATTCTCTTGACTGTGCTTGCAAGTCCTGTAGAAAGTGAAGTTGAGAGGGGGATTCGTTTGAAAAGCAGTCAGTTTTGGGAAAAAGGAATTATGCCATAATCTGGCACCTTCACAATGGCAGAGCTCAATGAGAATCCCCTCCTTTAGCACCTGAGAGGAACTCAGGAAGTTTGCTGAAGCCCAAGTGGAGTGTGTGGGTAAGGTATCCAGGACTCCTTGGACTCACCATCAACAGGTTTCCTTTTCTCAGGAGATGCTCTTGGTTAAGAATTCCCTACAGAGAAGGTTGTTGTGGTGAAGAGAACAGCCTCACATGTGACTGAGAAATGACTCTGAATATGCATGGGGGTGAGGGAAGACACCTGTCTGACTACTTTTTCCTGAACAAAATGGGAGAGGTGCAGCACTCCGATTTTTTTGAAATGTGAAGCAATGTGCTCTTCTGGTACCAGATTAAAAGGAAACATCCCAAAAGAGCAGAGATTTTGAACAAAAGATGCTGTTAAATTTTGCTTTCTCCTCTCCTCTGTTGGTGCTCCAGCTGTTACAGGCTGCTCAAACTGTGAAGGAATGTTTCTGAGGTTTTTGTTCCTGTCCATCTGTAATGGGGAGCAGCTTTTGTTCTCTCATGTATGCTCTTTGAGTGGTACTTTCTGGACAAATGAGGCTTTTTTCTAGCACTAGGCTACTACTATGAGCTAATTTTAGCTAGTAGTAGGCTGGTTCAGGTTTGAGACAGGCCAATGGCCACTTGTTTTTTAATCAGCATTGAATTTCTCAAGAGGAAAAGCCAGAAGCCCTAAGGTAGAGTTGGTATGCCCTTAACTGTTGCGTCCTTACCACCCTGCTGCTGCCACCTTAGAGAGGCTGAGTTTGCAGGAGTTAGTAGTTGTCTTGAGAGCTTAATTTGGTGCTCATTCTGTACCTTTAGCAGAGCATCTCCTGATCTGAGTCAGATTTCAGTTCTAGTGTGTCCAGCCACACACTAGCACTCCCTAGTTCTCTTCCTAGTTCTAGTTTCTCTCCCTAGTATCCCTTTAAAATTGACATGTTGGTATCTTGGAGTGCTCTGGGACAAGCCCTTGGAACCAAAGGCAAAGTGTAGTGAAGTTCAGGGAAAGATGGTGGTGCTTTTGGCAAATATTCCCAGTATTAGTTTGGCTTTCAGTGGCCAGTTTTGCCTGTTGCTGCCTTATTTTCCATGGCTAAAATATGTCCTCGGTGCAAGTTAATGCACTGAAATCGCTGAAACAGGAAGATTGTGCCCATCAAGCCACAGTTTTGCTGCAGCTGCAGTCAAATATTAAATGCTAAGCTTGGATTTGCCCTCTTTGCAAGCTGTTGCTCAGTAATGGTGATGAAGAGGCACCTTGGCCCCCTCTTCTTTTCACATTCATCCCTGACCAAATTCCGATGGACAGCACTTCTATACCTTGTCAGAAGACTTGGTCTTCCCAGCTGTGTCAGGTATTTTGTTTTCTATAAGCTTGTGTTAAATTAGAGCCCTAACTCAATTTGAATGAAAGCTTCTCTTTTTAGTTTCTGCCAACCCAGGTGACTTTGCTGTCACCCAGCATTCACTGACATGAGCTAATTCCTTCATGAATAAAATTACCATTGAAAAGCTAACACTCAGAAAATGCTTTCGGCAGAACGTAAGATCAGCGGGGGCTTATCACAACTTCAGTCCTGTGTTTTCATTTCCGTGAGTATAAGAAGTGCTGGTAAGATCTTGTTAATATGAAGGACATGTTTTGTCCAGTCCTCCTTGTAAGGATCACAGAATCAGAGAGTAGTTTGGGTTGGAAGGACCTTAAAGCTCATCTCATTCCACTCCCTGCCATGGGCAGGGACACCTTCCACTATCTGTGACAGGACGTCCCCCCTCTCTCATGGCTGGGGTATCTGGAAGAGATAACTCAGGCCAGATTAATAGCCCAGCAAGGGGTCAGAGAGGCCAGCAAGGGGTCAACTCCAGGTGTCTGAGAGTCTAATCCTCAGCCCCGAGTACACATCTTGGTATGAAAGCAGTTGTGGAAAGAGATAAAAGAAAATAAACACCGATGACCGAAAGACACAGTTCTTACGTCTATAGAAGGCCACACAAATTAACACAAAGGCAGAAGTCTCTTATTCCTTGGGAACGTGTGAGAAGATTTCTCCCCGAAGTCTGGACACACATTTTGTGGTTACTTTTCCAGAAATTGAGGGAAAGGAATTTGATGTAAACCCCTTCAAGAATTGGTGGTAAGAAACACTGGATCCTAAGTTACACTATTTCTTAGCTAGCTGTAAATTTAATGGTACATTTAACTCTGCGTGTATAATACTACTATTCCCTTTTTGTCTTATCCCTGTGTAGTAATAGTCTGTTTTAAGTCCTATGTCTGTTAGTTTTGTGTCTATTAATAAATAATTCATTCTATAATAGACTGAATCAGCCATTATTAAAGAACTTGCAAATGAGAATGGGTCTTGGGGTGCATCCCTATTACAGCTACTGCCTGCTGCCAGAGGCCTGGGCAAAAGGCAGGGACTTATTTAAACCCACATCATCCATTCTTAACATTATCCCAGATTGCTCCAAGTCCCATCCAGTCTGGCTTTGGATATTTCAAGGGATGAGGCAGCCACAGCTTCTCTGGGCAGTCTGTTCCAGGGCCTCACAACCCTCACAGGGAAGAATTTCTTCCCAGTACCTGATCTAAACTTATCCTTCAACTTGAAAAAGAATCACTTCTCTTTCACTGAGCTTTCTGGTTCTGGCCACAGTCCAAGTCCATCCTTCATGAGTTGGGTGAGTGTTAATAGGGTGTCCTCTCGGCTGGATCTGTTCTGCAGGAGCGTTCAGTTTGCCTTGCCTCCTTTCCCTTTAGGAGCTGCTGTAGAGAAGGGGAACCTAAGCGCTGCCTGCTGTTGGCTCTACAAACTCTTGTTGGAAGATGCTGCTTCCATTTCAGAAGAGGATGGTACAGCTTCCATGCAGGACCAGGCATTTGGCGAGGGGAAATGCCTCTTCTGCATTGCTGGGACTTGTGTGTGTGGTTACAGCCCAAGCTCTGTGCTTGTACCAAGAACAGCAATTGTCCTGCACAGGCTTCTCAAGCTGCTTCATGCCTTTCGGCTCAGCCCCTGCACTCCCTCCCCTGTCAGAAGGCAGACAAGTGGCTGGAGGAATCCACGTCTCACCAAAGATCACCCAAACCTGTTCTGCTCCAGTTGTATCAGTAACGAGATCCTGGCTTAGGCTTCCCAGCACATCATGGTGCAGGGAGGCTTTTTAAAACAGCTAAAATAAGGCTGATGCAGCAGTTCTGATCGGCACTATTGGTAGTGGGGGGGTGCCCTGTAGTTATTTCGGCTTTTGTGCTGGTGAAGCATCAGGGAGTCTGAAATGAGTGACTTTGTGTTTTCCTACCGAACATAGCCATGGCGTTCTATGTTGGCTGGTAACAATCCATGACACCTGCCTGCAAATTGCTGTGTGTGGGTATTGGAGCATCCATCTGGCATATTTAGCTGGATGCACCTTAGTGCGAGCTACGTTCAAAATGGTCCCTCAACATTTGATTTGGGAGGGAAAGTGCTAGTTTGAAAGAGAAAGAAATTCCCAGGTATCCTTCCTCTGTGTGTGAGGGGGAGGGTTCTGTTAAGGACAGTGGTGTTGAGATTGGCCTAGACTAAATGTGTGTAATTAAGTGTCCCACTTTCTCACATACTATTTCTGTCCTTTCTGCTTCCATCAGCCAACCCTCAAGTCCCTGCTGGTTCCCGCAGTTTTCTACCCCTTTATACGCATGCATATGTCAATGCCCTGCTCTTTTTTTAGGTTGATGAATAGTCTTTGATGCTTCTCTTACTCTTTGAACTCCAACCTCTTTTTTCATATTCCCTGCTTCCCCAGAAAGAGTGTCTTCCCGTAAAATTACTTCCCAAAGCTTTGCCCCAGCTAATTTCTCTTCTGAATATGTTGTTAACCTGAGCTGGCTTTTCAAAACCTGTCTCCTTTGTGGGCCTGTCACTTGGTGTGTGGCTTTTAAGGCTGCAAGGAACTAATTGACACAAGAAGAAAGGAGTTGTGCATAGCAGGGGTCAGAATGCTCTCCTGCCCAGAGAAACTGTCACAAACTCCAGTACCTGTTGGAAAAGCCACTGAGCCCATCACCAGCCATGGGCTCTGTCAGAGGTTCACAGGATGAGTGTTTATGGTCTGTATGGAAAAATATGCTGTGGAGAATCACAAGTCCTTTTCTGCCCCAGCATTTTTAACTACTTCCTATGTAAATACTTAGATACAGTCAAGGCCTCAGAATTGTTAGTGTTGCTGTTCAATTGTTTCCTAAATACTCCTCTGTGTATTACACAGCTTGTTGCCGACTTTGTCCTTCCTGTGTGTTCTTCTTGCCATCTTTGCGGTTTTTTGTCCTTCCCTGTTCATCCCTTTTTCTCACTTCTTGTTTCCTTCCCCTTGTGCTATCTGTCTTTAGCTGTGACCAACCAGCCTTTTGGAGTGGTGACTCTTGGGTGCTGCTGACTGGCCACGCCAGCTGCTTTGTATTCCTCTTCCACTCAGCCTTGATCTATCTCAGGGTTCAACTTGATGTGGGATTTGTAGTATAGAGTTCTGTATTAAGGAGATAAGGATAATGCTGACAAGAAGAATGCTGTGTAAAGCTCTGATATGGCAGAGGGAATCCCCTTGGAGATGCTAAGGATTTGTTGTAAATTTATTTAATCTGGGGTTTATACATCATACAGTGAATTTTCCTGCAGGTTATACTGGCTATTATGCTTTAATTTTAAATTAAATATCTCCATGGGATCTGAGTGGTGGCAATGTGTGCCTTGCACCTGAAAATATTCCCGGACACTTCGTGGTCTGCATGTCTTCTCTGAAAAAAAATCTGTAGAATGACCTATTGGTGACTTATATAGGACTAATCAAAGGACTAATAGAGTCCTGATCATGGTTTTCTTACTTTGTTGCTCATACTCAGGTTTTTTCCAGTACTCCATCAATGCCATTCCAATGAATGGATTTCCTACAGTCACTGAGGAGCAATTAGGTTACATTCCGGATCTTATCCTGCAACTCTCACTCCTTCCAGCTTTTCCTACCATAAACAATAGAATTTAGGCCTTCTGAATTAGAGGCCTTTATTCGTGTTCCGTGAAGTGATGAATATGGTGAATACATGGGACAAGTTCTATGCACAGAGCATTCCTGACGCGAAGTTGTTGCTATTCTTCTCCCTTCCCATTAGGCTCACATTCCAAAATGAATGATTTTTCTGTATTGTAGGCAATTGACTAGCTTCAATTTGTAGACCTCTGTCATCTTCTGGTACAGAAATTATCATTATGCCAGTTATTTTAGAACTGATAAAAAAATTTCTCAGCTGTACTGTGCTTTCTTGGATGGCTGAAATTGCCTTGGTTAAAAGTTCCTGTACCTTTCCTCTCCCAGGACATAATAATTAATTTTGATCCTCTCAAAATACAGATGATGGGTAGTGAAGTAGTCTTTTCTACTTCAGCAGAAACAGCAGACTAACAGCTTTTATTTCTTCTTCCTTATCCCAGGAATAACTTGCAAAAAGTCTAGGCTGGAATGCCACCTGCTGTGGCTCTAGTCCCAAAAGAACAGGTGGCCATGGAGGTCTGTCTCCTGTCACGCTTTCCTCATGGGAGCTTTGCAGGGTTACCTGAGGCTCTGAGCTTTCCTCTCTGCTGGGCATCGAGCTAAATGCTGCACTGGGATAATTTTTTCAGTATGTCTTTTCAGGCTGATTATTGAGCTTTTTTCCTCCTCTTTTTCATGCTCTGCAAGGCAAGAAAGGAAAGGGATTTAGAGGAATACTGTAAAAGCCAGACTTGTCATGTGTGGTTTTGTGGCAAAGTAATGAGATATGAGTTTGAATGATAACTCTGACAATTCATTCTTCTTTACCCCACCCTACCAAAGAAACCCTCAAAAAATCTTATGAATATAGACTCAATAGAGCGCTCTGAGAAAAATTAGGGACCTCTTCTCCATCTCTCTTTCTGTAATCTTATGTGCAAGAGAGAGAGAGAAAATGAGATATCCCAAGTATGGTGGTGGAAACTAGTAAAATGAGGAGCAACCAGGGACACGTGAGAATTTGTAGGGAAAAGGCTGGTGTGCTTCATTTTGATCAGTGATGGAGAGAAGCTCTTGTGGCTCTGCTGAGCAGTCTTGAAGGGAGCCATTTATCAAGAGAGCAGGAGAGGTGAATGATTTGGGCTCTTGAGTAATGTTTTGGTTCTGGAAAGAGCCCAGGTTATGTATTAACTGTTGAAGATGTGGCAGCAGCTTTGAAGACCTGAGAATTGTGTTGCAGAAGAGGACAACTTGTGGGGTTGATGGTAATATGCACTGCAGGAGATATCTTGAGAGTGTTGCAGCCCTGGTATCCCTGACTGTGCTACAAGTAAATGTGCCAACAGACATTTATGTATTTATTTATTTATTTATTTATTTATTTATTTACCAATGAGAGAAAAATCTGTAGTCCTTGTTACTGCTCAGAGGCAGGAATGGACCCCTTGAGGAAAGCAGTAGGTTGAGCAGAGAGGAGACTGAAAGAGAAGAGCTTTAGATTTCTACTTCTGAAAGCATATTTGGGGTTGGGGTTCCTTTCTTGCCTCCTGCTTGACACAAGGCAGTGCTTCTTTCTCCCTCTGGTACTTAAGACTGCTTGTGTGCCCATACCATTCTTCCCAAACTGTGCCTGGCTCTCGAGGAGATAAACAGCTCCTGCTTCTGGAGTCATCTCTGGGGAGGCAGATATTTGATTAGTCTCTCTCTTGGCTTGTGTCTTGCTTCCGTAGCTATTTGGGCTGCAGTTATTCTGTGGCAGGCAGACACATTCAAGATAAGGACTTCTTATTGGTCTCACAGGGGATCAACTTCTCTCCCTGAGCCAAGCACAAGAAAACCTTGGATGATGAACTGACCAAAACCTCCACCCCTTGTATCCTTGTGCTGTTGGTGGGAAGGAGGGAGGGGTTGGGGAAAGAAAAGATGTTTTTAAGGGCTTATTTTACTTCTCATTATCCTTCTCTGATTTTATTAGTAATAAACTCACTTTGTATCTCCAAGATGAGCCTGTTTTGCCCTTGGAGTGTTTTCTCCCGGTCCTTATCTCAACTCATGAACCCTTCATTAAATTTTCTCTCCTCTGCCCAGCTGTAACAGGGGAGGCTGAGTGAATGGCTTTCGTGGGTGCCTGGCGTTTGGCCAGTGTCAAACCATGACAGTTACCAAGGAAAATATCAGTGAAATCCTTTTGTTCATCTGTAGTTCTTGAATTACAGAGAATTTATGGTCGTTGAGCTGCTTTTGTACTTTGTGGTAATTGTATCTGTTATCTCTGATAGCGTAACTGAGGGAAGCACAAACCATGCCCGTCCCCGCACACTTCAGGAGCTGTCCTTGTCTGGTGCATGGGTCTGCAAAGACTGCTTCCAAAAATATACCGGGTATTTATTCAGTTTAACTGGTTTGTTTTACCGTGATTTCAAGGCTAGGGGGATGGACGGCACATGCTTTGAGTGCAGCTTCTCTTCAGTCAAATGACTTTCTCCCCAAGTTGTTTCAGCTGGGTCAGAACGTCGAGGGCCTGACTCCAGTAGTGCTTAAGGGTACCAGTGTGTATGTGCACATACCTGGAGTTGTACATGGGTTGAGGACCTGCCCTCTCAGCGGACAGATGCATGTGAGAAGGGGGAGGACATTCACCTGGGGACGTGTCCAGGATTGCTAAAAGCATCATGGTGAATAATGCTTTTATTCCTGCCATTTTTTCTCTCAAATACTGAGATCACGTATTGCCTTTGCGAAGTGTGTTTGTTTTCATGGACAGCACTTGCTTTAGTGAAGCTGCTTAAAGTGCCTGAGCTACAACATAGCTGTCAAGGCTGGTTGGCTGGCATGGGATGGTGACTGCTGGCACGTCACTGCCATGCTTGACAAGAAGAGACTTTTTCAAGAGCACCTGACTTGGCTGGGATAAGTGAATGGATTTTTGTGCCACCCAAATTTTACAGATGAATAGTGGCCACCTGCTCTTACTTGGAAGTTCTCAGATTGTCTTTGTGGTGCAGCGGGGTGTTGACTCGTAGTACTGATGTGAGTCCTGTTCCCAGACAGCTGCTCCAAGGAGACAGGATGGTCTGGTAAGTAACTGTGCTCTGTGCATAGCACAGATGATCCAAGATAATGATTTCCAAACCATGTCTGTGGAGACTCTGGAGTGTAGAGCAGCTGTTGGTATTGTGGAAGTTGCTCTGATAATGGTTGCCAAAATGTCACTCTTCATTTTAATTGCATGCATGTAACTACAGCCCACTGTATTCCTGTTTTGTTTTCTCCTTGCTATTATTCATTTTTATGATGCTTCATGAAGGTTGGTTAGTAAAAGCTGTACATCACTTTCCTTTTATTCTCTTTCCTGAAGTGAGTCCTACTTCTCACTTGAGGGAGTAGCAGGAAAAGTCAGTGTCCCTCATCCCCTCCTGGCATTTGTGTCAGCAGCACCGAGTCTGTCTCTCCTCTGACAGGATCCTGTTGCCCCTTGCCTCCCTCAGCTTCTGCCATTGTGCCCACTGCTGCTCCCTGCTCCCACTCCGCCTCTCAGAGCCCATCAGTTGTGCCTCCAGGAGGGGAACTCTCACCTTCTGAACTCAGTAAGAACATCTGGAAGTCCTGTGTAGAAGTCTGAGCTCCTGAAAACCCCAGAAAATGATAGGAAATCCAAATCTGCTCACTGAGTGACAGAAGCAATATGGAGAGAAGTGTTTGTGATCTGATGATGTGGCAGCAGCCTCAGACACCGGTGGACACTGGCACATCCTTTCGCTTATTCCAGCTCAAGGTGTTGGAAGCTCTTGGTGTTCCAGCAGTGCTGTTTGCTATGCTGCTGTTCCTGTGCAGAGTGAGTGGAACAAAGTGGCTGGTTACTTTGTAGATTAAACCTCATGAAAATTAAAAATGCTTCTACTGCAACTTTGGGTTTTGCGGCACTGATACCTGTTGGGCTGAATTCACCAATTTGCTTTCTGCACTGGATGCTGAAGATGTTTGTGACATCTAATGGAATTTTGCCTCCTGCATGGTTCCTGAGGAACGCTTGTGGCTATCTGCTGCGTGGTGATGCTTGGGTTGGGATGTGAAAATTAATGGATGTATTTATTTATTCAGGGAGAAATAAAACCAGCTCTGCTGTCAGTGGGACACAGATTCTGGCCGAAAGAAGCAGCCGGGAGGGATCTGCCCAGAGGATGCCCCGACAGCCAAGTGCGAGCCGTATGCAGAAGGCAGGAACCTCCGGGAAGAACAGTGGGGGAGGCAACACTACCTAAATAAGGCCTTGGAACAGATGGGTTTTGATGCTTAACAATGTATATAAACTGTGCTTGTTAAAGCTGCTTGTGTTGTATGTATTAACCTACAAACACAATTTGTAATACAGGAAACAGAACTGTTGGTTCTTATTTCCAAAACTTCCTTTGGCCATGCAGACTGCTAGGAAGTGCTCTTGCATTTGGCTTGCCCTGTTTCCCCGTGTGCCTGTTAAGGGCATTCTAGCACCTATATCTGAAACTGGATTGATGTCTCCCAAGACATAATCCCGTGTTCAGTCCTCCCAGTGGTGCTGATGTGATTATTCATTTACAAAGCGTTACAGCCCCCTTTGCCTCAGGAGCCAGGTCAAATGAGGAGGTTGTTCCAGATAAGGAGGGAACAGCTCCATTGCTTAGGGCAAGAGACATACAAGTACCTAAAACAGGTAAGTGGGTTTCTTAGAGCTCAAGTGTTACCACGCATGGTTCCAGAGGGTCTCCAGGCAGTAGGGTGCCTCCTAATGGCTCTGGGACCTCAGGGGCTGTTAATGAATTCCATGTCCCTAATTAGGAGAAAGTACGTCCATTCTGTGGGAGTTAGATGGTGATTCCTAAACTCAAGGTCTACTTCTCATAGGCCTGCTTCAACAGGTGCTAAAATGAGATTTGCAGGATCTGGGTTTCTCCTACTCTGATCAGGTAACAAAGTATAGCTGCTCCCCTCAGTAAAACTGAGGTGGTGGAGTTCAGAGGCTGAGGAGAGGTAGCCAGGCACAAGTTATGGTCACAATGCTGGGTGTCGGGAGAGCAGACTTTGGCCTCTGTGGAGATCTGCGTGATACAGTCGCATGGGATCAAGCCCTGGAGGGAAGTGGCACCCCAGGAAGAAGGTTGATATTCTAGAATATCAGTGCTCAAGAGTGGGTCCCACCTGACAACCCAGAGCTGCATCCCATGCCTGAGGTCCGGTTACAACCCTGACATCCCTTCTTGGAGTTGCATCCCTGGCCCCTGTCACTCCCCACCCCATGTCCAACCCCTCTCATAACCTCAGCCTTGTTCCCTCCAGGCTCTGCAGAGCTGGAGATGCTGCTGGGGGCTGCAGTGAGCTGGGACTTGGTTGAGGTGCAGCACCTTGGGGTGGGGCTGTTCTCTGTGGCACCTCAGCTCAATGACCTGGGGGCTGTAGGTCCCCTGAGGTTGCCAGGGACACTCTGGAAGGGACAGAGCAGAATGTGGGATGTTTTTGAGGGGTGTTGGGGTCAGCCAGGGCTGCAGGGAGCCCTCCTTTCCCCATGAGACAGCATTAGGTTATGTGATTAAAAGCTCACCTCCTTGAATGAAGAGGAGCAGGGGGAGGTGGACTAGCCCTGGGAACCTCCACTGTGCGAGGGATTCCCTGTCCCGGCTGCTCCCAGGGCTCTTTTTGGGCTCGGAGGTAGCTCCCATCCAGAAGGGTGAATGGGGCCACTCTGCAGGTCACATCTGGTCCCTTGCTAGCGGCAAAGGTCACTGTATAGGATGGAGGGGAAGAGCATTTGGGGATTGTGACTTATGGGATGTTCAGGGGAGGAACCAAAAGTGGGGAAAAGGAGGGATCAAGGTGGTTTGGGGGAAGCCATAAATGTGGGAAAATAGAGGGATAAGGATATGACGGCCTGTGTGGCATGTAATGCCCATCTACCAGTCTGGGATTACAGATGGCAGTCTATGTCTCCTGGAGATACACACTGAGCCTTGCTGGTGGCTGAAGCGGGGGACATGGACATTTGTCACTCTTAGGGTGCTTAATCAGGTGTGTGGGCAGGACATTGACTGGCGCACTTTCTGTGCAAAGCTGGTTTCTGACAATTATTCACTGTTTAAATGGGTGATGTTGGCTGTAGCATTGCCAAAGAGGCTTGTAAAATCCGCAGATAATTTTATGATATTTGTTTTATAAAGCAGTTAAAGCAGATAAGCAAATCAAACTAATTAAAGTTCTGTCAATATTTGCATAGAGATGTGTGATGTCAAGTGGAATTTGTACTACCTGAGTGACTTCAGAATTCTCAAGATTTTCAAAGGGCAAATGTGCAATGTGCAAACACTCACCCAATAAATTGAGGGCTCTCAATCTCACAGAGTGACCTTGGGCAGCATCCTGACTCAAGGGGGGAGACCCCAACAATCTTTCTCTGAAGACAACCGACTCCACTGCCCTGCCTTCCCACCAAGGCTCCATCTGTACCCCAGCTGAGTTTGATGTGTTGTCAAATGGTCACAAACATCCTTGCCGTCTGACCTTCAGTCCTTCCACAGCACCAGCAGGTGCAATGGTTAGTGCTGCATGCCTGAATCCACCCGTGGCTCGCCTGGGATCAGTCCCATGTCTGGAGGGCTGCTGGAGCTGGTGCACCTGCCACAAGCACCCAGTGAAATTTATCCTTAAATAGGAATGAACGCCTGCAAAAGGAGGAATGGGGAAAGCAGGGGGAGAGCCTAGGAGCTCACCAAGTGGAGCATCCAGCCAGGGCTGAGTAGTGCAGGCAGGATCCCTATTTTCCTACCGACTGTTTCCCTGCACCATCATTGCTGAAAAAGGGAGGGCCGGACGGGAAAAAAGAGTTCGAAATTCAAGAAAAGTTATGCTGGCCCGTACGGGGATCGAACCCGCGACCTTGGCGTTATTAGCACCACGCTCTAACCGACTGAGCTAACCGGCCATCCTGCAAAGGGTGCCGCGCCGCCACCTCCTGGCCCGGTGCCGGCTCCACCGCCCCTAAAAAAGCATATAATGAGCGTTCTAGCAGAGGATGGTTTCGATCCATCGACCTCTGGGTTATGGGCCCAGCACGCTCCCGCTGCGCCACTCTGCTGTCGCTGGCAACCTTTTTCTATGTGCATTCTTCATGTGTATGTTCGCCCCGCCCCTGGGCACGCGGCATCGCAACTCCGGCACCGTAACCCCAGACGTACCGACAGCCCATGCGGGGTGACAGGAACACCCCCCTAGCCCCAAAACGGGGGACAACGAATGAACGCACTGGTGCGTGGCTGCCCCACTTGCTGTTATAGCTTCGACCTTCTCCCAGGAACCACAGGATAAGCTCCCACTGTGCTGCTGAAAGCGGAACGGAGACAAAGCCCATCTGGTATCTTCTGGTTTTTGGCTTGCCTAGTAGGAGCTGCCATTCATCTGTCGTATACAACCACCTGTCCATCAGATTTTGGGAAAACGGGCAGGCGTCCTATGGGGAACATATAAGACGGCAGGCAGGTGGATTTTTGCACAAGTTTCTCACAAATTCGGGAGCATGTTTTCCCAAACTGCTGTCAGTGGGAGATATAAATATTTTGGAAAAAACCCTAGATGAGAACATAAAGCCTGGGACTGGGGCTACTCAGCACATCACACACCTTTTATCTGCCTTGGACAGCACCACTGTGTTCACAGCAGCCCCATGGCAGCGGGACTTGGGTGCAAAAGGAGAATGCGCTGTCAGCACTGCGATGTGACTCTCCATTTTGAGGAGAAGCTGAGGATGTCGCCCACATGCTTAGCCAGCATGGAGCCTGTTTTACCCTGAGGGGTTGCTGGCACTGACTTTGTCCCTTTTCAGTCCCACAGCCTCTTTCTGACAGGCAAAAGGAAGTGGAGTGGACCCCTGGGGGGTTGGTGTTTTGCCATATCAGCGTTACCCAGATTTTTTGGATAAACCTTTTCCTTTTCTTGGTCCTGGAATGACCATCCCCAAAAGTTGCTGACCCTATTGATATGTTCCTGCCTTGTACCATCAGTATCTTGCAGGGTACTGAAGTGTGTACCAGGGCCATGCTCAGAGAAAGAGACCTCTCACCTCTCATTTCTGGGTCCAAGAACTGGGCCGCTGCAGATGCTAAAGAAGGTGGAGAAGCCATCTTCATATAAAAGTCATATATACAATTTTTTGACCTTGAAGATCATCAAGCAGTGGAGTAGGTCATGCAGGAAGGTTTTGTGGCCTCTGTCCTTGGAAATCTCCAAGACCAAGCTGTATTCCTGACCAAGGCCTGGAATAATGTGGTCTCACCCCAAAAGCTGACCCTGCTTTGAGGATGAGGTGAACTAGAGATCTCCTGGGGTGCTCCCCCTCCTCTCAGGATTGTTCTGTCTCGAGAGCTGTGTCTGTATGCTCTGCTCACCTGTGGCATCCAGGAGACTGTGCCTGCTCCTACAGCCCTTATCCATATATTTTCCCTCCAGGTTGAAGGGCTTGAAAAAAAAGAAAGAGCCCAAGCAGCACAAGGATGAGAGACAAGGAGACAAGGATGCAGAAAACAGGTAGATACTCCCATTTCCAGACCAGATGTCCACTGAGCAGCAGTCTCTCATCCCCTGCAGTGTCTTCCCACTAGCAGTGGGTGGCTTTTTCCCATGGCACAGCCTGATGGCCTAGGGAAATCCTCCTTCTCAAGGAGTCAAGTTTTGAAGTGTCCTACACCCACACTGAACAAAGTGTTTTGTGCCAAGTAAGGCAATCTGGTGGCAAGTCAAAGATTCACCATATGTAACTGCAGACATCTATAATCCAGTGGTTGAATTGTTGTGGACATACCCAGTGCCTTTTAAAATGCTCTAGAATATCCAAAATATCTGCTTCACATTGGCAAATGAAATAGAGACCACAGGAGACTGCTTCTTCTTCAATGTCACTGGAAACCAGTTAAGATGTTCCTGAGTGTCTTGAACAGCACTGAAGGCCCTTGACTGACCAGTGGTTTGAGTCCTGAATTTCTACATCTGAACTTCTCATAGTCACCTGCCCTATGATCAAAGGAAAGGAACAGACCCTTCCAAGGTGTAATTCACCACAGCCTCAAAAGCCAAAAATATGGAGAGAAGTCACAATGTAGAAATGCCTTTCTCCACTGACTGAGAATGTTGGGAAACCAGGTGACTGACATACACGCAGAGTTTGTGTTGCAGATGTCTACGTGTTAATGGAAATCCATTAAAGCAAACAAAGCAATACAGACATTTCTGGGCCTGGTTAATTCGGCCTGTTATAGATAAGTGCTAGGGGACAGATACATGTGTATTCATGAGTTAAAAACCCTATTTAGTTGCCTAAACTCCATCAAGGCATGAGAAAGATTTTCCTGTCTCATCCAGCTTTGTGTGGCAAGCAGTACCCATTCCTTCTTATTTTTGCTAATCCTCTTTCCAGTCATTCCCTCCTCTAGACCCTAGGGACATTCCCCATTAGCCATTTCTTGCTCTTCTAATTGCTTTTAAAAGCTTTATTTCTTTACTGTGATCACCACCCTTGTTCTGTGCCACCTCTTCTCTGCTGCTTGTTGCACTGTGTGGTCACTTCAGTGATGTGGGAAGCTTTGCTAACCACTATTTCTTTCATTTTTTAAACCATGTTAACTATTAGACCATACATAGCAATCACAATTCCACAATCTACAGACTTCTAAACACCCTTTCCTATTTCCTGTTTGTTATCAAGGACAATGAAAATACACATTCAAAATAAACTCATTTCAGGCTGGTAAAGATGGTCCTCTCCATTCATCTCCCCTCCTCTCACCAAACAGCAACAGGGTGGGCATTCCTCTTTGGAAGTTGTTGCAATGTTGTTGTGGGAATTTTGCTTTTACTTTAGAGTTTTAATTGTCAGCCCAAATATGGACAGTATTTAATTAGACTGGATGTCTACATCGCATGTCCTGTATATAGAAGTTCCTTAGTGTATTGCACCAAGTTCTTCTGGATCATGGTTTATATTAACCAATTCCAAACCCCCAAAATAATCTTGGATGTAGACATCTACACCACAGGTGTGAAAAACTAAAAGTAACCTGAACATAATATTAATAAAAAATTGTCTATTTGCTAGAAATTGTATTTCAAGTTATTCTGAACTGTTTCAGCTGAAGTGAGGAAAAAGCAAGCAAGCAGGCCAGCAAGAAGATATCTATCCAATAAGATGTATGTAATGACATTCATGGGTTTAATTGGCATACCATACAGTGCTTACTGCATATTCATTGTCTCTCTTAAGACCATCCCCTAATGACAGCAGATCATTTACCTATTTTATCCCCCTGCTTATTTATTTTTAAGAGCGACAGCTATGTATTTTCAAGCTTTATTCAAATTAACTACATTCACTTGCCATGTTTGTGCCTGTAACTCATTAAAGATTATTACTCCTTTTTTTTCTGACAGCAAGCAGCCCTCCCAAAGCCAGCAATTTCCTTGTACGTTTTCACAGAGCTTCTTTTACTTCCTTGTTTCTCAGACTGTGGATGAGGGTTGACCAAGGGAGTGAGAATGATGTAAAAAGCAGAGAAGGCTTTGTTTGGCTCAATTTGTGTATTGTGATGGAGGAGTACATAGACAACTAATATTGACCAGTAAAAAAAAAAATCACTACAAGAAGATGTAAGGAGCAAGTGGAAAAGGCCTTTTTCCTTCCAGTGGCAGAAGGAATTCTCACGACTGTGCCAGTGATGTAGAGACAGGATGAGAAGGTCAATAGGAACGGAGGCAGTGAGCACACCCCTGCCACGACAGAAGTCACAAGTCCCACTACATGAGTGTCACTGCAGGAGAGTTTTATCATTGGGAACGAGTAACAGAAAAAACGGTCTATTAGGCCCACAGAAATCTAAATTTGAGATCAGGAAGGTCAGTATGGAGTTAGAGAGAAAGCCACCGATCCAAGATGCAGCGCCCAGATGGAGGCAGAGCCTGGTGCCTGTGTGGACTGGGTAGTGCAGGGGCCTGCACACTGCAAGGTACCAGTCATAGGACATCACTGCCAGGAGGTAACACTCTGCAGCTGCCAGGCAGCCGAAGAAATAGTATTGGGTAAAACACCCCTGCATTGAAATGCTTCCATCTCCACCCAGGTAGCTGAGCAATATCCTTGGCAAGATATTTGAGCCATAGCAGATTTCCAAGCAGGCCAAAGTGCCCAGGAAGAAGTACATTGGGATGTGAAGGTGCCAATTAGCCACCACCAGCACAACAATGAAAGTGTTTCCAGTTATGCTCTACCGATTGACAGAAACATCAGGAAGAGAAGAGAACCTAATTCAGGGCCATTCCCAAAATCCAGGAGGATGAACTTTGTAACATCTGTTTCATTTTTCCACGCTTGATTTGCCATAACTTTTGTTCTAGTGTTAACCCAGGAAGTGTTAGCAGCAATAAAGACCTCAACAGTTAAGATTCCAATAATGAATATTTCCTCACAGAATAGAGAAGCAAAGAGTAAAAATGTCTTTGCATCATCAGACCTGTTATGTAATTTCTATAAAGATTTCTCACATACTAAGAGTCACATTGATTATTACTCCACATACTAAGAAGAGAACATATAACTGAAGTGATGTACACATTTCTTCTCTGGCACAAAGGTAGTTTCTAACATGTCTCCAGTCTTTGCAAGCAAATTAAAAATCAATAGATGTCATCACAAGTTTTGCCATATTTTTTTCTGTCATGAAAAAAAAAGTTAAATTGCTTCAGCAGTGACATAGCCATACTTCCATTGCTAATAAATATCAATGTATTGATGTATATTATATATTCACTATTTATAGGTGTGTAGCATGACCTTTAATGCAGATGTTTTTCTTATTTGAAGAAAATTGAAAAGCAATCCAACTTCCATCCATGAAAACAGGTATGAAGGTCAAATATACCATCCTCAGCATATGTCTACCCTGCCAAAAAAGTCCTGAAACACTCACAAACAAAAGCACTTCACAGTTACCTCAACCTTCAGTCTTGTTAATATGTAGAACAAATTACTCCAAATTTACGTAGCTTAATTCATCTAAAATGGACAGAATAAGTAATCTTCCAAAAGTACCTATTTCCTGTACCAAGAACTCAGAGAGACTTTAGTAGCCAGATACTTAATCTGAAAAATACAGTTCAGATAAATCCTACTGCTTGTCGTAGTGCTCTCTTTTATTTTTGCCTCGTGTACTGAATAATACCTTTCTCTAGATTCCCTCGCAAGACTGATTTTCCAAAAATCCTGAGGCTTTGACTTAATTGTTCTGGATTTGTTTAAAAAAAAAAAAAAATCAGTGGTCAAAGCTGTGGTCCCAACATGATGGTTAAGGGTGTGCTGGCATAGGAAGACAAGAGAGTGCATGCAGGACAGGCAACCCGAGAGGAATACAAACTGTCTGAGCAAACAGGGATCAAGTTAGGAGAGCCAAAGCCCTGATAAAATTAAACCTGGCTAGGGACTCCAAGGGCAATGAGAAAAGCTTCAATCAGTACACTGGTGATAAAAGAAAGGAAAATGTGGGCTGTCCCTGGGCCTTTCTTTCTGGAAAGGAACAGGAGATCTGGTTACCCAGGACCTGGAGAAGGCTGAGAGACGCAATGACTTGTTTGCCTTGATCTTCACCAGCAAGTGCTCTAGCAACACTGCCCAAGTCACAGGATCTGAAAACTGACGGCACTGGGGTTGTTCAGATTGTGCAGAAGAGAAGGATCCAGGGAGACCTTAGAGCATCTTCCAGTGCCTAAAGGGGCTCCAAGAGAGCTGGAGAGGGACTCTGGACACAGGAAAAGGGGGAATGACTTCACACTAACAGAGAGCAGGGTTAGGGCTAGAGAACAGGAAGAAATCCTTCCCTGTGAGAGTGGTGAGGGCCTGGAACAGGTTGCTCAGAGAAGCTGTGGCTGCCCCATCCCTGGAAGTGTTTAAGGCCAGGTTGGATGGGGCTTGAAGCAACCTGGGCTAGTGGAAGGTGTCCCTGCCCATGGCAGGAGGTGGATCGGGATGAGCTTTAAGGTCCCTTCAAACCCAAACTCTTCTGTGATTCTATGAAAGGAACTGAACAGAAAATCTACTTCTTTTTTTCTTCTGAGTGGACTCTTCTACTCAGCTGTCTGGGTTTGAAAGACAGGTGTCTGCCAAGGAAGGTGGGAACCTCCCTTGGAATGGAAAATATGACNTGCTCCCAGCAGGGCAGGGCAGGTGCGGTGATTCCCCCGCGCCTGCAGGGGGCGCTGTGGCGCGAGCTCGGCCACATCTCCAGGCGGTTAATGGTGGCTCTGCCGGCGGGAGGGATGGAAAAGGGGCTTCCTGTACAAACTCACGAGGGGCAGCCGGTCTTAGTACCACTCTGGGTCATGAAATGGACTATAACAGGAACCTCGGAGCAGCAGGCTGGAACAGCAGAGACCCCGTAGTGGCAAACAAAGTGTAGCAAAAACTTCAAAGCCGTGCCAGGAGCCAGGGTGTGTCCTGGCAGGCACAGGATGTTGAGTCAAAGTATAGCAAAAAAAGCCCAAAGCAGCAGCAGAAAACAGCGGGGCTGGGTAGCCGCAGGCAGGCTTCCACAAGCAGCTGCTGCACACAGCCGGGAGATGCTCCCTCCTGAGGGGGCAAGGGGGTCAGGGTCCCCTTCCCAGTGAGGTCGGGTGTTGGAGAAGGTCGCAGTGCAACAGCTGCTCTTGCGAGCAGAAGCTCACCCACGACAAGGAGAAGCAGTGCAGGACAAAAACTCTGCAGTGACCAAGAATCCTCTGGGCAGCAATAGTCCGGCACCAAAACCACACCTGTCCACACTCTGACCCCAAGAGTGAGCGAGCGAGCAAGGGCCGAGCCCAGCCCCTCGTGCCCCAGCCAANTGCTCTTGCGAGCAGAAGCTCACCCACGACAAGGAGAAGCAGTGCAGGACAAAAACTCTGCAGTGACCAAGAATCCTCTGGGCAGCAATAGTCCGGCACCAAAACCACACCTGTCCACACTCTGACCCCAAGAGTGAGCGAGCGAGCAAGGGCTGAGCCCAGCCCCTCGTGCCCCAGCCAAAATCTCGCAGTATCTCTACATTTCCCTAGAGAAAACCACCCTGCTAAGAGAGGGTAGCAAATTTCACCCTTCCCCTCCTCCCTGTCACATCTTTTGTCTCTTAAGTATCGTCGTTATCATCCCTCTGATGCCATGATGATTTTTGCCTTTTTCATATACCCCTTTTATATACCCTTTTATATAGTTTTAGGTATCCTTAGTGCTTTTAGCCCACATACTTATAATTCCTTAACCCAATATTCTGTTAAGCCACGAGACCAAACACACTGGGAGCCTTGCAGTTAGGGGTCAGAAAGCCCCAGACACCAAGGTCCTCTCCAGAACACATTCTGTAAACTAAGATAGGCCCATCCAGGGGGAAGGTTCCTTGGGATGAGGGGTTCACTCAAGCCTCTCATTGTGGAATCTTTGATAGATATGCTAATTCACAAGGCCTGTAATTGTATACGCGATTTATCTTGTGTGTGCATTTCAGTGTGTGCTTCTCAGCGCATTCCACCCGGACGGAGAGTGCACCTTTAAAGATCCTTAAATAAATACCGAAGTAAATCCCTTCTCCCTTTTAACCTCTGATTTTAAGACCAAGGAAAGGCAACATGCCAGGCAACAAATGGGAGAAAATTCCCTGAGAGAAAGAAAAAAAGGAAAAATTCTAACCTCCAACACTACTATAAACAGTTGTGGAAACTTTCACAGGATTGAAAATTAATCTTAAAATCCTAATTTGGGATGGTTTTGACATCAAAGAGACCAGAAACGCTTCCTTATCTGTGAAATGCCAATAAAAATAAAACATCGGAAATCTTAGCACATCAGAATGGATGGAACACATAGTAGGTGTCACAAATTCTAGTATTTGAAAAAGATTTAGGGAACACTGACTAAACACTGCTCCAGTTCAGCTGAGGTTGCATGACTCATGACTCTTTATTTACGACTGAATTTTCAGACATAAACTCTATGCAGCAAGATGGAGATATTTGTGTTGGATTATCTCTGGAGGGAGGATAGGGATGGATTGATTTAGTGGTTCATTTGGGGGGATTTTTTTGTTTTTAATTAGTCTCTGCAGAATATGTTCTGCATAGTGGCTCATCTCTTCAGAATGTTTACGCAGCACTTTGTGCACTGCTCTGCAGATCCCCATGGATTCATAAATCTCAGGTGACTGACCAAAACACACGGAAATTTTCTTCCCACATGATGTTGCTGACATTTTGCCTTCTGGGCATAATAACTCTCCCTTCACCCTCTACCTAGGTCATGAGAGATTTCTGGTACAGTTTGCAAAGCTTCCTCCTTGCATCCTACCTGGATAACTACCAACCCCTTGGAATTGCGGCCCTTGGCATCACACCTGCAGTATTAATCTCTCAGCTAGAAAAGCACCATGTAGTTGTGGAAGGAAAAAGGAGAACAGAAATTCTCAGTCTTTTAATTCCACAAAAGGAGTAATTTTGCCCTCAGCTTTGCTTTCTGTCTCGCTCTCAGAGGGCCCTACTATAATGGCAAAAGTAGTCATAGGTACTGGTGTGAGGTTTGTGGAGAATTATGGGGTTTTTTAAGATACACTTTATTTACTTGGAAAAATAGGCAAGATACAACATGCAAAATATTTTCCTTGCACTTGTATTTGTTGCTGCAGTAAGCGAGCACAGAGAGAAAACCAACACAGATTTGGTCCAGGAAGAAAAGGTGAAAAAGGTGTCTTTATTTAATTAATTCAGCCCATTTTATACGTTAGTATTCTAGCATGGTATAAGGTCATTGGACCTTAAGCCATCCACCTCCTGAAGTGATTGGTCAGTTCTCCCAACACCCATTCCAAAATATTTCTCTAGTCAGTATCACAACAATTCTACAAACAATCTGCAGGTGTAAGATAGCAAAGTTAGTTTACAAAACCCATATCATTGTTTCTAATAGTTTGCATGGGAAAGACAGAGCTCTCACGAAATGCTGCAGCCTCACAAGATGCTGCAGAAAGCTGGAAAGTTTCTCTGCTAAAGCTTTTTAGCATCCATATGTATTTAAGTAAGAATCTGAAAAACAGCATTGTATTTGTACCTCTTCAAAGGCAAGTGATTGACTAAAATTCTGGTAAGTCTGTGATATTATTAAATCTAATGTTTCCAATAGAGCTTGTTCAAAGAGCAGACTAAAAGCATTTTCAGGGAAATATGATCAGGTTTTTTGAGTGGACACGTATGTACATAAATTACCTTTAGGCCACATACTGATTGTTCTATTAAGGAATAAGTTTAGAAGTTGTCTGTTTGCCTACTGTTTTCATGCTGAAATAATAAATAATGAAGTTTGAGAAAAAGAGTGACTAGGCTTGAGATATACAATACTGACTTTCAAAAATCACTTATTTTCAGTAAAAGCATATCACACAAAGGAACAAAGAAAGACATTAAATGTACCTATATGTGTTTTAATCTATTTACAGGAAATATTTTGGAAGTAATTACTTTTTCATCGGTTGTTTTCATCAGTTTTAATCATCATTACATCGAATGTACTGAGAAAACTATTTGTCTTGTAGAATTTGCTGTGTTTACTGTAAGCTGGAAATCCCTGCCCCTACCTGCCCTAGTAAAATGATCTCAGGACTTTGTTCTTTATTGAATTTGGTTGGGATTTACACATAGGGACAAGTAAACTTACCTGAAACAGAAAAAAAGTGAAAGCATTGGCATTTTAGGAGACCACTGAAGAACTGGACCTGGTTAATAGCTGGACTTGATGATATTAGAGGTCTTTCTCAACCTTAATGATTCTATATTCCTAGTGGGGCATATGATCAATAGTGAGTGGGATGAGCCGATTTGTCTGGACTTTGCACCATCTATTCTGGCTCCTGTAAATTCAGTCTTGCTTCATCACAGTGTTGTAGGAGATGAGATGCTAGATTTTGTCCTCTTCATCCGCTGCTGCTCATCAATGTAAAAGAGATGTCTGGAAGAGATGTTAACCGAATGTGTGTGTTTAAACTGGTTTAATGAAATGTAGGCACAATAACAAAAAGGAAACATCAGGGTTAATGTTATGGGTTAGAAGCTCAATTGATCATATCAAAGGATGTAGCAGGAAATTACAGCTAAGTAGAATTGAAAAATGAATGTGGCTGAAGATGAAGAAGCAGCAATGAACACCTTACATATTCAGTTATTATGCACAGATGGACATTTTTGCGTTAGTATTTTCCTTTCTGTAATATTTTACTCTGTTCTAGACAGGAAGTATAAGACTATATTTAAGTCTTCTTTATCCATGTTATTTTTTTGAGTTCCTATGCAAGTTTTTTATTTGATTGCATATGTTATGTTTTGCTTTCTTCTGCAATTGTTTGTATTAAAATAGCGCAGAAATTAGTGTGTTGTGTAATACTGTAACTCCTCACAACTGTGGAACCTTGACATTTTGCCTTTGCTTCTTACTCTTCCAGCAATGCTGAACCACTCTGAAGACAGGGAGTTCCTCCTTTTGAGC
This sequence comes from Aleadryas rufinucha, assembly GCA_013397815.1. NCBI lineage: Eukaryota > Metazoa > Chordata > Aves > Passeriformes > Aleadryas > Aleadryas rufinucha. The sequence continues at coordinate 127,085 of VZTH01018060.1, forward strand.
CTCACCAATATCCAGGGGCTGCAGTACCTTTTCTTCACCTCCTTTCTGCTGCTCTACTTGGCCACTCTTCTGGGAAATGGCACCATTGTGATCATGGTGATATCCAAGCCCCGGCTGCACACACCAATGTACTTCTTCCTGGGGAACCTGTCCTGCCTGGACATCTTCTACTCCATGGTCACTGTTCCAAAGATGTTGACTGGCTTTCTCTTTGGGCACCAGACCTCTTTTGGTGGGTGCTTGGCCCAGCTCCACTTCTTCCACTTGCTGGGCAGTGCCTAGGCTGTGCTGCTGGCCGGCATGGCCTTCAACCGTTGTGTGGCCATTTGCAGACCTTTGCACTATGCCCTCATCATAAGCCCACGGACTTGTCTGCTACTGGCTGTAGCCAACTGGTCCACTGGCTTCGTCCATGTCATGATGCACTCAGTGATGATGTCTCAGCTGAGCTTCTGTGGCCACAACCACATTCATCACTTCTTCTGTGACATCAAACTGCTGTTGAATTTGGCCTGCAGCAGAACCAGCCTCAACATGACACTGCTCAATACTGTCACCACATCGATTGTTCTAGGCCCCTTCACTCTCATAGTCCCTTCCTACCTCTGTATTATCTCTTTCCTCTTCTATAAAGTCTGGTCCTAGGAAGGGAGTTGGAAGCTCTTCTCCACCTGTGGCTCCCACCTCGCTGTTCTGGCACTGTTTTATATTTCAGTGCTCTTCAATTATGCAACACCCTCCTCAGGAAACTCCAGTAAAAGGAATATGCAAGTGACTCTTATTTACAGTGCTGTCATCACAGCTCTGAACTCTTTGATCTACATGCTCAGGAATGAGGAGGTAAAAACTGCCCTGAAAAAAACCTTAGGGAGAAAACTCTTTCCTGGAGGAAAGTGACTAAAGCAAGGAGAAGACTCAAAATGTGGTTGTTCCACCTCTCCTATTTACAAGGAAAGAGGTCAAAAGGGTATTGCAAGAGACTGAAAAACTACTGATTATCTCTTCCAGTTTAACACATTTAGAATTTAATTGATTTATATCAGGAGAGATATTCAAGGGCTTGTTGCTTCTTAAATTATTTTTTAGATGTCTTATGGTGCCACATCTCCTCTGGTTTCCAACAGGCTCCTGCAGGACTTGGTTCATAGCTGACAGCCCCATGCAGTTGTCTTAGGTGATCTGACATATTAAATGATTGTTTGTGTTTAGGCAGATGAATGACTCTCCTTTGATTCATATCTTCTCTACAGCTGCAGACAGCTAGCACATTTTACATTTTGGGTTGCCATAGCCTAAGAATGATCTTGTCAGCATTTTACTTGAGTCAATCATCTGGAGGGATCTGGTTTGTTCCATTAAGTGGAACCTTACCAGTGAATGTAGACTTAAATGCAAGCTTCAAAATGCATGTGAACTTCATCTCTACCACCTTCAGCAGTGTGATTTATCTTGTCTTGATTTATATGCTTAGATGTTTTTTGTATCTAGCTACTTTTATAGACTCACATTATGGTCAGTGATTAAACAATTGATTTGTATTTACGCAGACTACTACAGACATGTTAAATATCCTGAAGTATCCTGTCCAGACTTTGCCTGTGGGTCCAGAACAGGACAGGCTTGTGTGAATGCTGGAAGCATGGTGCAGGGAGATTTCTCAGCTTTCTGTCAGTGTCTGTGAGAAAGCTCTGCTTTCTCACGCACGCTGCGCAAAAACAGCTAAGAGATTTTGTAGACTATGGAACTGTTATTGATACCAAAGAGAAAATATCTGAAGTAAGTGTTATTGGGTTCAGCCAATCCCTCTGAGGGGTGGCTGGTCAGTGAACCAATGACCTTATGCCAGTCCAGCGTGCTAAGGTATATGAGCGAATTTGTAAGTGAATAAACTGTCAGTTTCATATCACCATAACCATCCATGTCGTTCCTTCCTCGGTCTCTGCTTGCGAGCAACAGGCTTGTACAGGTCCTTTGTCACACTTCATACCTGTGAAGTATGAACATCTCTATTAGCACTGGCTATCCACTTGTGTTTAGGCACTAAATCCCAATTTTTATGTGGGATGCAGCAGTTTTAAAATGCTTCATTTTTTGGTGCTGTGGTTCTTTACCACAGACATTCACCACCTTCAGTCTCAGCCTGGACTGCAGTTCCATGTTGAGTTAGATGAAAAGTATGTGACATTCTTGGCCCCTGGGATGTGCTGTCTCTGCCTTTTGGATTACTCTGGTTTGTCTGCATAACAGCTGAGGTGCAGAGGATGAATCCTGGCTTACAGCTATGACTTCACAGGCGCTAGCTGGAGGCTTGTCACTAGTTGTGTTCCCCAGGGTTCAGTACTGGGCCCAGTATTGTTTAACTTATTCATCAGTGCCTTGGATGAAGGGGCAGATGCCTTCTCAGTTCTCTGACAACACAAAGCTTTCTGGCATCAAGTGCATATGTGAGACACCTATATCAAATGCCTTGAGCTGAGCTCCACTCTCCTGTCCATCCTACTTACCCCAACTGCGTTAAATACTTTCCTCAAGATTTCTAAAGATGGTGACCGCAGCTGCAAAAATGCTGACCCCAGCTGCCAAATATGGTGATCCTAGCTATGAAAAAGCCCAGTAGGAATGTCAGGAAAATTAATCCACAAACACCAGAGGTTTATGTCCAAAAAGGAGACAGGGGAGTCCTGTAACTTTATTCAAATAAAGAGGGAGGCCATGAGATATTTCCCATGGGGTCTCTCAAGTTGTTGGAAGACGCAACCTCCTTTTTATCCTGAGATTTCCCAGCCGCATTTCCCTCTCTCTTTCCCCATTGGCTGAGGTACTTGAGAGGCACAGACTTCCTGAATCACCTAATACAAATCCCCTTCTAATGTGTACCTCTCCCCCTTTTACTTTTCCTTGTGTCTCTGTTCTTTTTCTTTAAGTCCAGGGATTTAACACAGTCTTGAGTGAGTAACAGTCTGTGTCAATTAGTGGAATTCTTATGGAATTTATGGTTCCTCCCGTTGCTTCTTTCACCTCTCAGTATCTGGCTTTATCTACAGCAGGCCAACAGTTTGTTTGTAAAAACATCTCATTCCTTTCAAATCCAGTTCTTAACCCAGCACTGCCAAACCATGTCCCTAAGCACAACATCTACATGTCTTTGAAATCCCTCCATGAATGGTGACTCCATATTGGGGTTTAGGATTTTTCCCTTTTGTTTCTTTCTCTCAGGGAATTTTGTCCCATTTGTTGCTAGGATATAATAGCAACTGGGTACTTAAGAGAGACAAAGAAGTTGCCACAGCTCAGGGGAGGGGTGCAGTTGGCTACTCTCTCTTTACCTGGCAGGAGGGGAGTTCGCTGCCGCCAGAGCTCAGCCCAGTCCTGCTTCTTCTGCCATAAGTGAGCCTTTGCTCGTGAGAGCAGCGACTTAACTGGGACCTTATTAACACCCTACCTCTCTTAAAAAAGGACTTTCACCATCTGCTAGGGTGCCTCAGGGGAAAACCTCAGATCTCCGAGCCCTTTCTCCCTCCCAGGAAGCCCCTCCTTGCTGTGTTGGGCTGCCGCTGCCCAACCCCACCATCACTTTGCCACTGCTCTGGGTTTTTTGCCATATTGTAGCCCCACACCCCCTGCCTGCTGGAACATCCTGGAGTTCCAGCTACCGCTGAGGAGTTTCTGATACATCTTATCTACCACCCCGGGATTTTGCTCGTCCCTGCCATCCCAGCTTTCTGCTTCCAAGGTTCCTGCTGCAGCCCATTTTGCCATNCACTGGGGTCTGAATCTGTCACTGGGGTCTGGTTCTGTCACTGGGGTCTGGCTCTATCACTGGGTTCTGCACTGGGGTCTGAATCTGTCACTGGGGCCTGGTTCTGTTTGGTGTTGCTGCTGGTGCTGTTTGTTTGCCTTGTTATCCATATACATACTAGTAAAGAACTGCTATTCCTTTGCCCATATCTCTGCCTGAAAGCCCTTAATTTCAAAGTTATAATAATTCAGAGGGAAAAGGGTCATATTTTCCATTCCAATGGAGGTTCCCACCTTCCTTGGCAGACACCTGTCTTTCAAACCAAGACAGTCTTCTTTACCGTGCTGCTTTGCTCCCACATGCTTTTCCAATAGGCTTAAGGGACAGGGGCCCTGAAGGCAGACCTTATCAGCAGAATGCAAGGCAAAAAAGTCACTGCATACCCCAGCATTCCCCAGCCTTTTTGGTGCCCTGGGTTGTGAGGCCCAGTATCCCTCAGACTTCCATTTTTCTTAGACTTTCTTTTTCTGTCAGTGTTCTTCTAGAAACTCTTCTTGCCCTTTCTATTCCTTGCCAGCCAACTCCAGCTGAGCATTGGCTTTCCTAACTCCTTCCCTGCATGGTTTATATTCTTTCTAGTCTTCCTGGCCCCATTTTCACCTTTAGTGCACTTCCTTTTTTTTTTTTTTGAGCCATGGGAGTCAGGATACCAGGGGCTGCTGGTATCCTTTCTGAAGCAAAACAGCCACCCACACAAAATAAACAAAAAGTAGAAAATAACTCTCACTATTGCCCATAGTAACACTTATAATTACCTCACAGCAGGCATGAATCAAAGAACAGCTGACAGGCAATGTTTGTTTGCCTAAAAGGCTGAAGGGCATATACAAAATCAGGGAATCACCAAGCCAGGTATTACTCTAAAAATCAGGTGGTGTAAATGCAGACAAGCTGCTCTTGCAGGAAGCATAAGCCACTTGAACCACCAGTAGAATGGCAGCAGCTGAGAAAATGACAGCAAGAACAAAATTATATCTGGTTGCTCTGGGGCTGAAAATAGCACAGCATCATTACAACTTGTGTGATTTTCCCTTTAAGATTGTGAAGTGATATGGGAGCGCAGCCTGCTCCTCCTGCTGCTCTGGCCCAGGAAACTGCACAGTGGGGGGAACAGAGGACCCACTGTCCTGTCTGAAGGTTCAACCAATAGCAAAGGTGAGCACATATCCCAGAGATACAGAGATACATACAGAGATACACATAGAGATACGGACAGAGATATGCACACAGATACACACACATAGACACACAGAGCTACAGATAGAGATACACAGATACACACACACAGATACAAACAGATACAAACACATACACACACAGATATGCAGATACAGACACAGATACTCTGACACACAGATACAAAGATATACACACAGAGACGCACAGATATGCACACATACACACAGATATAAACATACACACAGACACAGATATAAACATACACACAGACACAGATATACACAGATACACACAGATACACAGATACACACAGATACGCACAGCTACACACACACAGATACAGATATACAAAGATACACACACAGATACACGCAGACACAGATACACACACAGATACGCACAGATACAGACACAGATACACACAGATACACACACACAGAAACACACAGTGTTGGGATTTTAGAAATTCTCCCTTTATTTTCTTTTTCT
>VZTH01018063.1:0-19201 GCA_013397815.1 Aleadryas rufinucha
CCCCCCGCCAATGTTGAAAATTAAGGCCATCTCAGACAGCCATGCTGCTTTGAGCTCAATAAATTTTCAGAGGGAACAAAAAGCAAACCACAGGGAAGTCACAATATCCTTTATCATTTTTCACATGCAAAGTTTCAACAGCTCCAGGAAAGCCAGGTAGAGGGAGAGACCATATTCACTTAAGGCACCAGAAAACAAGTCAGGAACACACAGGGCATCCAGAATTAAAAAAATAAGAATGCTGCAATAAAAATTAGATTGTATCAGCAAAACACACACTCTGTAAAGCATGACAGGGAGAGACAAATAACTTACATAGTTTTATTTTAAACTTCTTCATGAGCCAAAGCTCATTAAAATACCTATGTTGGTGACTAACTATTTACTGACTTCAGTGACATTCAATTCAGGCCATCAAGAGAAAAAAAGCCCTAAAAGTATTCACAGCAGTAGTTTCTGGCACTTATTAGGCAGCAACTTTTAAGGTACTATTTAGTCAGTAGAAAAAAAGTCCTGACACACAAGCAATGCCATACCTTGAGTTCCTGCTTGGGCTCCACATTTTTAATGGTGGTATAATAAATGTGGTGGCCATACTGATAGGCCACCAGGTTCTGCTCCAGGTGGTTTTGAGCTGGACGCACAAACATCATCCAGTTACACAGAGCCTCGCTGGAAAGTTCAAACCAAAGGTCCTCTTGCAAGTCTCTGTCTTTTCTGTCACCCTTATCAAGAGAAACCTGTAGCAAAATCCAATTACATGTGACTGTAACTGCCTAGCAGCACATTCAAAAGAATTTGAGTTACTAAGAAAAGTACTGTGCCCATGCAACTGTTACATTAGGGGAGCAATGAAGGCCTAGCTAATTTTCTCTCTTTACTAACATGGATCCAGAAACAGGCAGAAATAAGGAGGTACAATGGATCCTTCCAAGGCTTTCAGAGAAAAGAATCATTCATTAAAGGAAGTCAGGCACCGGATTTACATGTGGCTATAACAAATGACAGACAAGTAGCTGTAGCTTTAGTAGGCTACAGAAACATCAGTCAGAAGTTTCTAACTGGTAGACCCACTTTTCCTTTCATTTCTTGACTCATGACGCTGCCTCAAGCAGAAAGCAGCACTTCTTTAGCTGAACTTCTCTTGGGTTGCTGAATCTGCCTATGGTCACAACTTGCTTGTCAGACACTGACCATCAGAGCCCTCCTAAGACTGTGGATCTGAACTCCAACAGATAAAGGACCAATTTTTTATAGTGAAACCAGTAAATAAATGGATAAAAAGTCACTCAAATCCATTTTACCCCTATGCCAATTACTTGGCAAGAGGAAGGGAATAAAAATATCCCCTCTCCCCTACATCTTATGAACAGAAAGGTAAGAAAAATATTTTGAACTGAGGTTACAACATGACACAAAAGAATGGCTCCAGAACATCCTCAGATGGGGCTCCTATTTTTATGTCCAGATGCAGTTTCAGCTCATGTGAGAGCGATTCACAGTCTTACACATTATGCACCCTATATATCCTAACACCATAATGCCAGAGCATTCACCAGGATTAGTGTGTCTCCCTGAATAACAGAGCAGATTTGAAGCCAAAGCAATCTGGGTATTTCTTAGTTACATTCAGAGATGGAGGTAACAAAACATCTCTAGTGAACGGATCAAGGTAGAGTGACAAATTCATGAAAATCAAAGTTTAGGCACAAACTGATCCCCTCTTTTCTCACCCTTACCTTTAAATGGATATAGCAGTCTTTGAGCTCAGTCTGTCTGACCAGGGGTCCTTCCACAGGCCCAAATTGGGTACGCTTTGGGATACGCCTTTTGGAGAACACACCTCCCAAAAACCGGTCTATATAGAGCACCAGGGGAAGGCTGGCCCTCGCCCTGGTCAGCACAGGCCGGTTTGGGATGGGATGCAAAGGTCCGTGTTTCGGACACACTGAGGGATGTGCGTTATTACACTCTTCACACCCTGCAACACAAAGGCAGAGAGGACGTGACTTTCAGGCAGACACTCACACACCAGCTCAGAGAGTCTTATCTCTCTCTAAACATCTTTGGCTCAGCTGTGGGAACGCTTACGCCAATAGTCTACATTTTAAAATATTAGACAGGGCAGCGTCCAGCAAAATAAGAACAAAGCAGCTCAGAGACTCCACTAAATACAGAATTTTGTCTTTTCAGTAAAGCAGCCCAATTTGAATTCACATGGGAATGAAGACTCACATTTACTCATTACTGCTAAAACCTAAATGGTTTTTGCCTCTCTTTACTAAAAGGGCTGATGGGTAGGGAAGAAAAAAGGGGAGGGCAGGTAATACACTACATATTACTGTGCATGCTTACACAAATCATTGGGATCAAAGGGTCGAGGTGGATCTGGATCCCATTCATCCATGTCAGTGTCTTCCCCCTCTTCATCCTCATCTTCATCCTCATCATCTTCCTCTTTTGTTTCTATCCTTTCCATTTGATTCTGCAGTGGTGCTAAAGGGTCAGAACCATCCACAGCCTCCATAGGAGGTAACACCTGGTTATGCACCGGTAATGATGCCTGAGGAGAGAATTCACAAACAATTCAAGCTGATTCACGAAGAAAACTACAAGGATGAGCAATGAAGGTCCTTGCTAGTCTACCCTTCCTGCTGCCTCTGGTAATGGAGAGGAGGACAAGGGAAGGTGATAAATGACTGCCAAGGGATGTTTTGCATCCTCACTGCTGCTGATGGCCTCACTCAGGACACCTGTATTACTCCCTGGCTCCACCCTGCCAAGGACTCGGTTCTCAGAAGAAACCTTCTCAGAAGAAAACTTCTCTGAAATCAGAGGAAGTTCTGGACCCTTGCAAAAGGTTTGAAACAAAGTCCAGGCTCTGTGGATATTACCTAGAGACTAAAGCTGTATTTTAATTTCTTTTGTACAAGTGAGAGAATCCTGCACTTTGGCACATGATCTTTTCTTTACAATCCAAGAAAACCAATTCCCAGAGTACAAAGGTGGAGGTCAATAAGGGGTGAGGTAATGTGGAGACTAGATATAAACTGTGGGACTTGAAGGACAGTTGAGGGCATTGCATTCTTCCACTAATTTTCAAGGTTAGCCCTTTCCTTCCTTAAAAAAACTGCAACAATTGAAGTGTGGTGCATATTCCATCACCCTCACAGGTTTCTCAGGTAGAGAACAAGAAATATTACACCCAGCAGAGCAGCCTGAAAACACTGGCGAGGAAACCCCGTGGATTTTGCTGTGACAGTCAGCACTACACCTTCTGTTAACTTCACTTTTGAGCACTGAGAGAATTTTAAGGCGGTTGCTCAAGACAGAATCATCTGTAGAACAGGTTTCTCTGTATATTAAACACATGATCTCTCCTAAACCCCCATACATTCCATGGTGAGACTATGGAAGACAGTACAAATCTGGACTACAGTTTTCTCACATCTCCTCTCAGGTCATTCAGCCACATTTCATCCCCAGAGACGATGGAGCAATGGAATCGGTGCACTCATACATGGAAAAGGAAAGGGTGCCTGGCAACTTACTCTATCTGCTTGCGGCCCCTGCTCCAGAGCCACTGGCTGGGGGGGGTCGGCAACGCTGCCGAGCACGGACAGGTTGGTGGGATTCATGCTCTGAGCAGCAGCAGGCAAGAGCACCGTTACCTAAAATCACAGGCACTCATTTTAGCACTGCGGCATTTCCATCAGTCACTTAACATACGGGCAGGGCCTGGCATGCACAGCTCCCTTGAGCCCTGCACTCACTCAAAAACTGCAGCATTCCCAAGACTTTTAGGGTTCAAGTAGGGGTGATGGGCTTGGACAGAACCTGCAGCTCCCGGGACAAAGGGAAAGGCTTCAAATCTATAGACTTCACAAATTCTGAATTACCTATCACACATTTTTAAATTAAGGCTTTAAATTAAGGTTCTACCCAGCCTGGGTTCAAATTGCACTAAAAACGGATGTTAGGAGCTCTTCAGCTCTTGGTAAAACCAGTGATTTGGGGTCTCTTTTCTTCTATGCCCAAATTTACTTTCTTTTTCAAGGCAAAAGGTAAAGGAGTAAGAAACGTTTCCTCTTTTTATGACTGTCTTTCTTTTTCTCAAGCAAACTCTGCCCATGGTTGAGGGGTTGGAACTTGATGAGCTTTAAGGTCCCTTCCAATCCAAATCATTCTGTGATTCTATGATCCAAGATCCATTAAAAAAAAAAATATGGCGTATTGACCTAATTAGAAGATCAAGCTCTCCAACAAGAGGATCCCAACAATTACGTTTCTTTACATTTGGTCACACTATACATTTTTGTTTACATACTCATTTTTTTGTGCAGTAACAACCAAATTAATGCCTATTATTGCACTGTTCTCCTCCATTCAGCAATAAAACAAAGCACAATTAAGACCCTAGGAATCACTTTCCCTGCCTTTTGTTTTCTGCTTATCTATACAGGAATTTGCACCATTATTCCACGTGATTTTTCATCCTTCTCTACAGCTGACATCATGTGGCTTCTACTTTGTGCCTCTGACTGTTAAGCAGCTTTTATGATAAAATTCAAGCTCTTGCCTCTCTGCAGAGTGCTTAACAAATATCAGATAAAACTGAGAACAGTGAATTGGGCCAGTAGTGAGCGAGCAGACAACAAAATCCATAACGTAAGCACTCGGTCTTAGAACTCCAAACTAGTTGCTTTGTTTAAAGAGGTATTAAGAATAATTTATGAAACTCCTGAAAACCAACAGCAAAAAGACTTCAGGGAATACGTGTGATGGTGAGGAGGAAACCACCATGACAGTCTGGTGGTTGACATTTCAGAAATTGACATTTCTGATGCCAAGTGGCAACAGAAGAGGCATCATTATTCCTCCAGTGTGCCAGCAAGGAGAGGGTCACACAGGCTTGGATCTATTTGTACCCACTATTAGCATTACCTACTACTCATCACACCAAACATACTCTTACTTGCATTTCATGTCAGGCACTGCACGGATTGTGGGCATTATTTTTATAAACCTCTCACTTTCTTTCTACAATAAAGTTTCTTCTGAAAGACAAGAGGAGCTTTAATTATTATTTTATCATTAATTGTCCGGTCAGGGATGTCTCACATGAAATGCTGATGTAAAAACAGCTGCAAAGGCAGGAGTTGCTATAATGAGGGATTAACCATTCACCAAAAAATTAATATACGTGTTAGGACTGCTGTCAGACAGTGCTGGAATGGAGGACAGGCTGAGGACATACAGACAAGTGCTTCTGGGATAATAACAGCAGATCACCTCTGCTGTCACTGCCATCTGCACTACACACAAGAAATCGCTATTTTTAATTAATCATATATTTGTTAAATGAGCTTTAAGACATTTAAATAGGAATTTTTAGCTTAATGCAGGGAAATTGATGGAGCAAAAAATTCCAGAACAATACTCCAGAGAATGAGAAGACAGGTAATGCCTTTATTGTGTCAGTCATTGCTTCCCATCTGTGCCTCAACCATTTAGAAGGTCTTTTAGCAAGAAAATTTGTTTTCAGCACACATTCAATCCCTCACTTTGCCCCAAGACTGTCAATAAACACACATTTTAATGATGACTTTGGTGATGATTTGGATCTAACACATCCATTCATACATGTCATTAAAGACCCACCAAGCAATAATGATTTTAAGTCTATGACAAGCAGAGAATTCCAACTAGAGAGATCTGAAAGCACCTTTCTACAGCTGATTACCACAGTGCAGTCCCCAAAGATACCAGTAAGACTTAACAACAAAACTTCCCCATCCATGATGGATGTAAAAAGAATAAGGAAAAATCATCGTAACTTTATAAACACAGGCTGCAGTTTTATTCTCTTCCCAGCCCACCTCACACCGGCAAGCCCAGCACACCTGATAAGGGAGCCAGTCACTGAACTTCTTCAGGTTTTGCACTTAATTTCCTGTGAGGTTTCTGGTAAACCTAGAATTTAATCCAATTTTTCTATCCCTTGAGAGCCTTTGTGAGCTTAAAGGCGTTTGGATCAGAACCTGTGTGCAGAAAACTGCAAAACCAGCCTTTCCAAAATGGCACATTCAGACGACATCAGCCACATCTGCTGCAAGGACACTGCTGAAAGATTTTTCATGTTATCTGGGGCAGTAAATTAGAATTCTTGTTGAATATGAATTAAAGAGAACAAACCCAAAATCATTATTAACTTTTATTGTCATTCATGCACAACCTAGTCATGTTAATAGTAGCTTTTTGCTCTTGATCAGGGTGACAGCACAAGACTAAGATTGTCACTGGACAACTTCAGAGACAGCTCATCATTACCTTCTCGCACCAGAACAATATCCCTTTACCTTTCCTAACTGTTCCCTCATAGTTTTAGGCCCAAGATGAATAGTATCTCTTCCTTACCTGCTGGGTGGTGGCATCCTGTTGAACGTAAGCCACTTGGGACGGATCTGTAAACAGAGTCTAAACAAAGTGAAAAAGGCTTATCAAACCAGCCCAGGGGGGTTTTTACTCCCAACTCACACAAAAGTTACCCTGCCACCATGAAGCAACCAACATTTGAGCCTTTGTCAGCTTCTAACATGCCTGTTATTACAGCAAATTACTTCAATTTACCCAAGCGGACCTACACACAGAAATTAAAAATTAGGTAGTGCTCCATAAAGAGTTAATACCATATTTATGTAGCACTTTGCATCTGTACAGCTAAAGTGTTTCACGGCATTTATTTTTTTTAATTATCAAAATCACTTTTTCAATTGTTGATTTGATAAAATCTACAGGATGAAATTCAATAGCTCTATCAAAACTGTGTAACAGTTGAGGGCAGGATAGAAGGTAACTCTGAGCTTTTTCTTCCTGAAAATTCACAAGACTCCTGCATGCTTTCTTTTGAGGAACTATCAGGCACATCCTACATGGGACTTCGATATGGTCAGGATACTGTTTAATTTCATAGAAGCCATGCCAATTCCAATATTTTGCAAGAATAGCCCTGACAGAAGCCTAGGAAAAGCAAGACTAAGGATTGACTGAGGCCAGCCTTGCTTAGCCAAAATTTGAAATATCTGAGCTTGTAGCAGCCTAGCTACAACAAAATAAAGCATGGTATAATACAAATTCCTTTAGAATTGTGATAATTTCATCTTAGATGCAGAAGAGTGTCTGAATACTACACATCTTTTGACACAATGACAGCATTCAGAGTTTTGGAGTTAGCTGGCCAGCAACTTCCTGGGAGATATCCTCTCAAAATATCCTCTCAGGACATCCCTCTACATAGAAGCTGGTTTTCTGGGACAGCTGAGAGCTGCACAAGACATACTGTGCCACATGAGGCCCTGCCAGCGTGGCGGGGGTGTCAGGTACGTGCACTTTGCAGTACAGCTAATCTGCCCTGTCAGCAAAGACATTATAAAACACTCTCGAGAAAGCGAGCCTGTTCCTTTTTAATCTGTCCAGACAGAGGCAGAGATGCACAGCATATTGACCCCATATAAACATGTGCTGCAAGGGAATAAAGGCTATCTGATATGATTATGCAGAAGAAAAAGAATATAAAAGGTCTATAAAATCAACAACTCTTGATGTCTCTCTTGCAGAGACTACAAAATTACATTGAATAAACAGACATGCTCTGCAAAAAGACACGACTGTTATTGTAACTATCAATTATGACAACTGTACTACACAAAACAAGGGTTCTTCCAGAAGGAACATAGATGGCTCTTAGATTTTTACTGGATACAAGAGGCAGAATTTCTGGTGAGATTATCCTTGTTCTGGAAAACGCCTTTGAGTAAATTATAATTTCGTCCACCTTCAGTGAAATAACCAGCATTTCATAATTCATAGCCTTGCCATCCTTTGATGAGCAGATCTGCACATCAAACAAATGAACAGCATGAAGTCCCTGTTCAGCAGTGGGCAGAGAAAACTGTTGGGAGCGACTGCCTGCTATTTTCCAGTCATACCACTTGGCTGGTAACTGGCTTTCATCCCAAACAAGACTGTTGTGTTTTCTAGGTGCCAAAACCAGGGTGGGCTCAGAACCACACGTGCCTGTGTAGCTTCCACGGGGTGGATGTAAACGAGGGTGTGCTCCGAGGTGTCCACAGAGGTGTAGGAGGTGCCATCAGCCGTGTAAACCACCTGCTGCGCGGGCCCGCGCTCCTGCTCGTCACTGTACACGATCTGGGCCACTGTCCCCGCCTCGGGGACAAAGTGCACCTGGGGAACAAACAGATCCTGGACTCGTACCAACACAGGCCAGTGGGACACAGCACCAGAGTCACGGGGTGCCTTGGAAAGCAGAGAGAACTTGTGTCCCAACTAATCTGAATGCTGTGAAAAACACACATTTCAAATCTCACTCAATTATTCTACCAAGAGAAATCTGGACACAACTCCCACCAGTCTCTGGTTTTACTCTGCATTGCAACTTAAGGCATAACTGCTACAAAGGGCACTCACCCATACTTAGTTCTTGCACGATACTTTGAATATTTGTAAGGGAACAAGTTCATATTTGAACTGATGTATCTAATTAATTTATTGGGATATTGTTTCCCTTTATGCTCATATTCCTTTCAAGATTTATGATAATGACTTCATTCAGCTAGTTCTGAGGTAGTCTGCAGGTAGTTTTTGCTGTCTGATGAGAGGCTAACAGAACTTATTAACTCTGATATTCCTCAAGTTATGGTATTGCAGCTCTCAGAGGCAGCAGTAGGGCATATTAAATTGCTTCTCTGTAGCATGTATGTGCAGCATCAGTAGAAAATTCAACTATTTAAACAGACAAACACATAACTGAAAGCATTAAGCACTGACTCCAAGGACTACTGGAACAAGTTATGTCTAGGGGATCACTTTAAATCTAAACAAGTCAATTTTACCAGAACATTATGATCATAACTGATGATCAGTGGCCTATATTAAAAGGGCCAGAATACTGAATTCCATTGAAAATAGGGACATGTTTAGCTTTTGCCATCCTTTACATGCTGAAAAGCATTTTCAGTGTATGGGAAAAACAGGACAGTTAGCAGGAAACCTAGTTTGAGTACAAGTATTCATATTCATATAAAATTCTTTCTCATAAAATGATGCCACAGTTATGTATTTTGTTTATTTTTTTTCACTTTTTAGCTTATGTTTCAGAAGACACCTGGTACTCCCCCGTGGATGCTCAGTGCTGATTCTGTGCAATAAATCCTCTCACAAACACTACAGTTTCACATTTGGAGAGCACTCTGCAAATACTCATTGAGCCTTAAAACTGCCATGTGCAAACAGCAGCATGGTTATCCCATCGTAGAGAGAACAGAACGCAGGCCGTTGAAAACTGCCTTTCTTGGCAAATCTCAAAGCTGGAAATTACTAAGAGAGGCAGAATTTCTCAGCTTGTGGGTCAAATGCCATGCAGCACCCTTTTCCTACCATACTTAAAAGAGTAAATCAATTTACAGAGTTCTAGAAATTCCCAGCTGTGTTGTCTCAGAGGCAGAGGGACAAGCTGCATACAGCAGAACCTGACTGCATTAGTCACTTACAATTAACATTTCTCCCTTCCTCACTACCCAGATGTCTGGCTGGAAAAAATTACTCATACTACTTTCCCCAAGGTCCACCCACAGCTGCAACAGATTCGAATGATGCCATCAAAAGGGGCTGCCATAGAACACAGATTTTGTTCATGTTCATTACTGTGAACACCCTTTCAGTCTCCCACATGGTTATAGATCTATTTGGACACCGAAACTTCTACAGCCACTGCCTGGTTTTGTTCAGCTCATTTCAGAGCTCTATGTCTTCACTGCTGTGGTTTGCATAGCTCAGTTTCTGAAGCTTTAACCAAAAATGACCACAGAAATGTTTGTATTTCTGCTTAAATGAAAGCTGAGCTTCTAGACTCTTAAGTCAGGGAAAATTGGGAACTAACCTTCCCCACTAATCCCAATCCAGCTCAAGCAGAGGCAGAGCTCTGGAAGGCACTAATCACCTGAGCAGTGTTCTGTTCCTGTGCTGCAGACTCAGCCCACACCTGAGGACTTTCCTCTTTCAAGTCCATCTCCTCCCTGCCCGGGTGCTCCATGAGGAGAAAGAGATCTACTGGAGCAATGTCTGGTTGAAGGGATTCATCTGTTCACGGTGTTTCTGCTTCCAGAAGACAAGGTGATCTTCAGCAACATGGCTGTAAAAAAAGCAGAGAACAGAGACATCTAAAACCAGCATGACACATCACAGAGCTATGAGGGATTTATTATTATCAGCTACCACACTTCAGTAACACAGAGTAAAGCAGGTTTGGCTTTACAAACGCTTCCTACAAGACCTAAACACCTTAAGTTATGGGAATAAAGGAACAGAAATCTTATCTCACTGAGCATGGTCAAGTCCTGCTGTACACCACTTTCCATGTCCCATTAAGGAAGAAACAAATCAACCATTGCACCAATCGCACTGAAAGATTACACTGAATTCTTCTTGCATGTCTCTCCTTGGCCACCCACACCACCTTCTCCTCATTGTCCTTCTGGCACCTACAGGCCTAGAAATCAATAAATAATGCAAAAAATGGACCCAAGGCTTCCAACAAGAAAACACTCCGTTCAGAGATGCATTGCCAGTTCCTTGGTTTGCCTGAACGAGGTTTTGCTTGAGCACCAACTGGTTTTCCATGTACAGACAGATTTGACCTTGGACAAAATCCCGGTCCAAGGTTAGTACAAGGCAGTGTTACAATAGCCAACTACTAAAAAGGAACAATGAAACTTAAACTCTCAAAGATCCTGACAAACTGCTTCCAAGCTTGGTTTTATCCACCTCTTGCAATTTTATTGGGGCCTTTCAATCTGCTGTTGGGATGCCAGAAGGGTAGTTTACAGCTCTGGTAACTGGTTTAGTCAGTGGCTCAGCACCTTCCCAATCCTTCATCTCTAATGTCATATTAAATCACAGGCCAGGAATTAGCATGAGGCTGAGCCCATTTCATTTCTCAGCTACTCCAGTTAGCTTTATTTTATATCCAGTGCCTTGCTGGGCTGATCCAATGCCAGTACCCATCTGCACACCAGGAAGGAAGCAGAAGGCTCCTTGCTGATGCTTTCATTCATTTGCATTTTAAATGCAAATTATTTTAGTCATAATTTATCCCTATAAATGCTAGCATTTGGCTTGTCATTGACAAACTGAAAAATAGATAAGGAGAGGTAAAAAAAGCAGCAGGCACTTTCTGTCTTCTCCTAATTTTGCCAGCAAGGACCAAGCTGTGCAGACCCGAGCACTGACTGTTCCACCGGGCGTGGCCAGCATGGATAAATCACCAGGGCAGGGAAGTCTCGGGCTAATGTCACTGAACTGCATGGTGGAGCAAAAAAATCATATTACTTATATATAGACAAAGAAAAACATTGGGAAAGATATTTCTGGGCATCGCTAGACACCAACTCATGCTGTTACTGGTGACTGGAGTTAACACTTGCTGTCTCGCACTGAGCAGCCCAGCACATGTGGGCCCCACAAAAGCAGACACTGAGGAACTGTTCTGACTTTTCTCTTATATACAAACATCTTCAGTTATGGGAAGACAAGGACAGAAATCTCACCTCCATTAATATTGCTTGATACAAAACATCCCCAAAAAGCACTTGGGAGAAAAATTAAAACGAAATCCATGTATCAGCGTTCAATGCCTGAGCTCAGATCTCCTTAGTATGAACAAATTAACTGCAGCAAGTATTTAGGAGGGATAAACACCAGCCTTGCTCTCCAAGCGTGGAAAGTCAGGGCAATTTACAGATAAATGTTACTTATTTATATATCCCAGAACACACAAGCTCCAATCTATAAATATATACCATCCATCTCTACACAGAACCTTTCACCTAGCTACTTGTTATGTTATTAAGGATTAAATTTGGAATTTTCTTATACCTAATCCTACCTCATTCACTGACATTCACTCATTTTATCAGGTATACAATCACCACTGTATGAATATATATATACATATATCAGGTATGTGGTAGCACAGATTCTTTCCCATGGGAATTTTTCTCTTCTTCTCCCTGTGTTCTATAAATAAAGATAAGGTTTGGATGTTATTGAAACTGTCTCTGGAAAGATGGACAGTTCTACCTGGCCTATGGGCCTAGGGGGAGGTTTTGAATTGACCCAATCCGGAGAAACTTTTAAAAGTCTATATAAGTTTTAGAATTAAATAATAAAATCAGAATTCCGCCTCACCCGATCCGGTCTGGTTCTTGCACTCAGCTAGCGCTCAACAGCGACACAGGTATATGATCACCTCTATCCATGTGAAACGTGACAGCATTTATGTCAGTAACACACTGTGAAAAACTTCTTTGCAAAATTTAATATCTATCCTGTTGATATTCTTCAGCTGGTTTATCCAAAACAGCTCTTTTCCTAGACTGCCAGTATTAATCAAGAGCCAATTCAGGTAATCGCATTAGTAATAGCCAGTAGTTTAATCAATTACTTAACTGCTTAGAAAAATAAAAATAAAAATAAACACTAGAGGTTTCAATTTTGGGTGGTATGATTTTTTAAAAAATATAATTACCCTGTTAAAAAGAATGTAATTACAATAACTACTAACTTAAGGGAAAGGCACAGTTCTGGCTAATTCCACATGGTGCAACAAGTAGAAGAATTTTTGGCTGACTTTCCCCACCAGCAGACACTGAAGGTCTGAAGGAAGATGCTGACTCACTCCTGCAGAGTCATTTTGGCACAGATAACTTACAACTTGAGTACAAAGGAGACCGAAGGGCTCAGGCAGGGTCTTTAACAGACAAAACTGGGTATTAAGATTCATCTCTGAAAAAAGAAGTACCAAAAAGTTGGAAAGGAAAGCAGAAGACAGTCATTTCATGGTTATGAAAGTTAGCACTAATTTAAAATCTTTGGGGAAAAAAAAAAAGCAAGGCTGAGCCAAATTCAGTGGCCCAGTGCTGCAGATTCTATCAACAGTCCAGTTATTGCTGTTGTTGACAGAAATGAAAATAATAAACAGCTCAGCCCAGCCAATTGTGCAGCAATAAGGGACAATAGTAGGAGCTGTAGAATTTGCTGATGCTTTCAACTTCTGTACTTCCAAATTCATCTTAGGATCTACCTCTAGTATGCATTCCCTCAGTACGTCTGTAATCATGAAAACACCCTGAAATGCACATTTCCCTGGAAACATGGATGGGCTGAGAGCAAAGATAATGCAGGAGGAGACAGGCCGTCTCTCAGAGAGGTACCAAGGACAGGCAGTAAAGAGGGCAGGAGGCAGGAGCAAGTGTCGAAATTCAGCTGTGAAACAAGCCCTGCAGTCAAGGCCAGGAGCCGGAAAACATGATCTGATCCAAAGTCACTAACAATAGAACTGCCACAAAACACCAACACCTGAGTAAGTTTTCTGACACTGATGACAAGAAGACCAAACTAACTTTGCTCACTGGTCCTCTGTAGGATGCTCCTCCTTGTTAATCCGGCACAATCTTATTTCCTGCCCTAGATCCCGCTCTCAATACCCATTACAGCCCTGACACTGACAGCCACAGCGTCTTGAAATTGTAACCATTTCCCTGTGGTCTTCTCTCAGCTTTGGTAGTTTTTTAGCAGAAATAAATGTGAAACTTTGGACATAAGCATTGCCAAACCACTGGCATGCAGGGAGCACCCTCTGCTTGCTCTCCACACTGTTTGCCCGCGGATTATCCTTTGCAATTGTTGATTTTTCTCACTATATCAAACACATCAGACATTTTCAGACAAGCTAAATAAATACCAAGATATGCACCTTAGCGGGAAGCTCTGCTATGTGCAAGGGATTACCATACGAATCTGTGTAACAGAAATTGAAACTCATTTGCAGAAATCCTAAAAGAAAAAAAGATAATTTAAGATAAAAGACATTGTGATAGGATATACTCAGTTTTTTTCCCAGTATGAAGAAATTAGGCTACATTTTGTTATGAAAATCCATGTAGAGGTTTAGTAAAACAGCAATCCAAACACCTTGCTTAAACTCATGTTAAATTTACGTGTTATGTATGTCACAACTACATTCTCTCCACTATAAAATATGGCTCAAATATTATTCAATATACCATCTTTTTTTTGGTATGCTCAGAGCAAATACTTCAGTAACTTGAAAATGATGAAATTTTACTCTTCTGGAAGTCAAAAGATTAGTCAATTATGAGACACATCACCCAATAGTCACCCAAAATTCTGCCAGCAGCCCAATGCTTTCATACAACCCAACGAGCATCACAAATGTGAGCAAGAAGCAATGCCAGTGTGAGATCTTAAAGCTTTTACAGTAACTGCAGAGACAGCATTTTCCTCCCCAAATAACAGGCATGCCTCACCCTGTCCATGCTGGGTGATGACACAAGCTGAAACAGTAATAGGCTTAACTGAAGAGCACAAATATAGCCCAGTACCACCCCAGTATGGCAGTGGTGAGGCAGTGACAGTCCTGTGTGTCACTATATATTGTACAAATTGCGACACAATGTGATCCAAGAACCAGCACAGCTCCTGTGACTTTGAAATATCTCCTGTAGTGGAACATTAGCTCATTCTGAGCTGTGCAAGTAAATTAACCATCCCTTCAGGACAACACAGGTTTGTCTCAGAACACCATTCACATTTACCTTCCTTTTCTCAACGCCTTCTGGGACCTGTTGCTGTCACAGACCTTTCTCTTTAATTTTTGCATTTTACACCCAATCTGGAAAATGTCATTAATGACAAAACTTCTCCTCTGCTGCTCCTGATACCTGGAAAGTACCTCAGTGTCATTGTCTGACATTTTTGGAAATTTTGCTTAAAACCTCCTTTTGACCTCTGCGACACTCTCCAACCCCTCCTTCCTGTTCCTGTGGGATGGTGTTTTCTCTGGAGCTGTGTTATTAAAACAGCAGCTTCCCCATGCACTGCATGCAGCTCCAGAGAATGGGAAAGCACTGCTCAGAGGGGCAAAGCACCTCATTCCCTATCCAACAGCAATGTCCTTGTTAGCTTTGCTGCCTCAGCATTAGACACTCTGAGCCACCACAGCTCCATGTGCGGCCCCTCAAGGGTGCATCCATGAGCCCCCCGCAAACACTCAGGAGTGAACGGTGCTGTAAGAGAAAACCACTAACAGCAAAATCACTGCTGGTTTGTGTTGGTGTCTAAATGTTTTCAACACAAGTTAAACACAGTGAACTCGCCTAGGGCTTCAAAGGAAAGCTCTGAAAATCAGAAAAAAGCATCACAAAAAATCAACACTAACTATATTTTCTTGGCAAATCTGCTATTAAGGAATGACAATTTCTTTCAGTGCTGCAACTACACAAGATGACACAGACAAAATCTCTGGGGATTTCATCTGCAGCAACTTCTGCAAGGCTCACTAAGGGCATTCTCCTGAAAAATCCAAGCCAGTGGTTGCCAAATGCTCAATTTTGTCCCTTCTCCAGGATGAGAAAGGGGGAATATTAAACCTGAGCAAGGGGAAAAGACCACCTCCCTGCTCAGGAAGCCACAAAGCCACTGCAGTATCTCAAGTGAGAACCCACTTTACAATAATGGTGCATAAACCAGCTAATGTGATTTACTCCCCAGTGTAAAAGAGCCTTGCCATAGCCTGAGGCTCCCTGCAGCAATAACAGCAGGAACTATTGGCTTAATCCTCCGACGACTGAGCTCACTGACAACTCTGTGTCACCCCAGCCATGTGCAAGGGCAGCAAGAGAGGTACAAAAGAGGTTTTACGACTCTGGGTATTCCTCCAGCTTTTAACATGAAAATGATTTATTATGCTCAAAAGGAACAGCACATGTGTCTGCAAAAAGCTTTATCCCACACTTAAAGTTAATTATCCCAGTTTGCCTAGAAGGCAGAGCCAGTGCATTTCCTGAGATTCTTTAGCAGGAACATGCTTTCATTGCAGCAAGGTTTCTAACCTCATTGAGGATTGAGTCAGGACTGCCATCACCTCCTCTGCATTCCCATCCATCACAGGCACATACTGTTTCAAGAACTCTGGCCCTGGTGCATTTTGCATGAATGTTATCAATCAGGTAATGTAAAACCACAGTATTTATGTTTTACTGGTGAGTTAAAAATGGAAATCATACTAGGACTGGGACAGGAAGGATTATTTATTTCCACAAAAGGAAAAATGGCTTCAATTTATTTAGTCGTATAATAAATAGAAGAGCTCAGCCAAACACCAACTCACTCTTTACTGCAATGGTGCATAATGAATCTGTCTATATCCATATCATTATGGCACATCCATCGTCAAAGCGACAATGAGCTGGAAGAGATATCTTAGACCAAGGCCAGTCCTCTGCTGCTGTGGCTATCACAGAGTCCTTTTTCTAAAGGGACAGTGCCCAGGCACTGAAGGTGACAGCACAACAGTCTGATATAACTATTCTCTCACAACTTATCAGGTAAGCAGCTGAAAATCCATTTCTGCCACAGAATATAGGAGATAACCCAGCCAGAGCACAGGTTAACATCCTCCTGGGCACTACCTAGGCTGGGTTTAGACACCTACTCAGAGATGCTCCAAAGACACATTTCTTGAGTCCTAATTCCTGTATAATGAAGTGTTTCTCACACTATCTGTCCTCTCTCTCAGTGGGCAAAGAGTCAACTTCATTACTTTCTACATATGCAAATCTCTTCTTTAGTCACCTCTCCCCATTTGCTCAACATCTACATATCCACTCCAGCAACCGACTCCTTCCTCCCACCCTCAGCTTCCTGAATCCGTGGCCACGTTCTTCATGCTGTTGTCTTCCCAATGTTTCATCCTCTGAAGTCCCTGTGGTATCACGGGCTGTTGAATCACACACTGCAGTTCTCGGGCTCCAGTTGCTCGAGGCAGTGACCCTGCCTTCCTACAGGATTTAGTTTATAAATCACAGAGGGAGAAGTCTGATAAAGAGAGGAAGCGGGGAAAACATGCATTTAAAGTACAGGATGACACAGAAGGAAAAGAAATGTCTGTATCAATGTGTGCTACACTTCTGCCCACACAACCTTCAAGAAGGCACTGTTAGGAGCTACTGAAAGAAAACAAACCATTCCCCTCTAGCTTCCTCCTGCCACTTTTTTGTCTCCCATCCCTTCTCCTCCTCCAGTAAACTCTTCCTGAAAGAATTGTCAGTTGGAGGGGATTCTTCCCCTTCCTACAAGCGGGTGGTGCTGCTTCCTCCCTCCCTCTCCCACCCCCCTGCACCTCTCCTCTGAATTAAAATCACTTGTCTTAAAATTCGAAAAACTAAAACTATCTTGTTTCTGCACATAAAATCACACACCTAAGATGGCTCCTTCAGAATAGCTGCTGCTCTGCACTACCCCAGAGAACAAATGGACTATCTGCACCTTCAGACAGGTGGAGACGGACATACAGAGCCATTTCAGGGCTACGATACAACTACATGTTTTACTAGTAGGAGATAAAAGTGATGAACAGACCCAATCTCATGTTCAAGTCCATATAAAATTCACCATACAAAACCAGCCCCCTTAATTAGCTACACTTAGAAGTCCATTAGAATTCAGTGTACACAGCTGCCAGCAGCTGCAGGTGGTCAATAACACACTCGAGGTGGCTGTTCACTCCAGAGCAATTTAGCCCAGGAGAGCTTATCCAGGGATTTTCTGTGCAGGGTAGGGCTAAGGGTGCCAGAGGAGAGCAGACAACACCACAGACCTGTTTCTCTCCAAAATCAAATTGTCAATTATTCTATCAGATAATATTAATAACAATTACACCGATATCTCATCCTATAAACAAGGTAATAAAGCTGTCTCTTTTCACACAAGAGAAGCATCCACATAGCAAAGTGCCAAAAACCATCACAATTTCAGAGAGAAGTTTAAGGACAGACTAGAGCAATACAAGCTCCTGTATTACTTTTCCTAGAAATGAAGGCATTAGAAGGCTCAAGACTGCCAATTGTTTTATTGTGTCCACAAAAGATGCAAAGAATCCTCTTGTAAAATAAGTTGGTGATTCATTAGCATCTCATCTTCTAACTGAACTACAAGAAAAAAAAAAACCAAACCCGAATTATTAAAAATCTAACAGAAGAAACTGAAAGTTCAGTGTAGTCTCTCTTCCCACTGAAACTCACACACCCAGCATTGCAATTGATCATTCTTTAAAGGCCTGTAAGGACCACAAATATACAAATATATAGTGATACACTAGACAGGTTGATGCTGAGGTATCAAAAAGTGCATCACAAATACCCTTCATTTCACTGTCAGGACCATGACTACTGTCAATAGCCTAAACCAAGTCTAAATTCTAATTTAGGGACCCTGTAAGAGCCCTCCTGAGGCTCTGCAACATACAGCTGATAGGTAAAAGGTGACAATACATAGCTCTTGTACAGGGAAATAACCCTAAAAAGGTGAGTTATCCCTTTAGGTTGAGGAATTCTGAAAGGCACAGCACCAGAATCTTGTTCTTCCATTCCAACTCAACCATTTAACAAACTCATATCGACTCACTTTTAATGGAATTCACATTCCAGGAAGGGGAGGGGAAACGGGACAACTCGACACCAACACCCACGGAGCAGAAGAGCCTCAGCATCAAGCATCCACTTGCTACAACCATACCCGAGACCACAGCAACAGGGTTTTTGGCACCAAGACCACTGTCACGAGAGTAGTGAACCCCACAGCTTGCACCTGCAGCAACTGCTGCTACTCACACAAGGACCCTCATGGATGGAACCACCTCAGGGCAGTGGGGAAGGAGCTAACTTCCCTCCACACCAAGCCTCAGGGCCACCCAGCCAGAAGCCTTGCCCTGCTGGGGCCACACTGGTGCCCAATGGGCTCCCTAGAATGGCCCTGGGGCAGGAGGACCTCACGAGGATGGACCCCCCCAGAGCACTCCACTCCCTGGTCCCTCTCTGAGCAGACTGCGGGTACCCCTCAATCCCCTTATATACTCTCCGCGGCCATCAACAGCCAATCCGAAGACGGGGTGCGACGCCCCCTCCCCTAACTAAGCCAATAGGAGGCAGGGGCGCGAGGCACGCGCCCAATCAGCAGGCGTGAGTGCCCCCCTCCCCGCTCACACCGCCCGCTTCCCGCCGCCGCGCCCCAGCGCGAGGCGCCGCCGCGCCCCCCACCACCCCCG
>VZTH01018063.1:22779-55521 GCA_013397815.1 Aleadryas rufinucha
CCCCCCCCGTCCCTGATCTTCACTGCATTTGGTATAAGATACAGCAAGTTTTAGGAACAGGCAGCTTTTCAGTTCCCTGAAAATCTATTTAGCAAAGCCCTGCTGGGGTGTAGGGATAGGAAAAGTGAGTCCTGATGCCAAAATGCCTGCAGGGAAAATACTTTGCCACTCACACACCAATATCTGCCTGACTCCATTAGAACAATATTTATAAAGGCAGTTGCTGGTCCCATGATGCCTTGAGATCCCATGGTTTAAGAAGACAGAAATCAACTGGGAGTTCAGCATTTCACGGCTTTTGCTGCAAACTGTCTCTTTGCAAATTCTGCAGGGTGAGAAAGGGATTTTTCCTTCTTGTGCTTGGCTGCTCCTGTGGAGCCCCAGCCTTTCTGCAGGCAGCGTGTTGTGGTTCCAGTCAGCCCAGTTTAGGCAAGTACAGGAGCTCCAGTGCAACCCAGTTCTTCTCTCCATTGCCAGAGTTGTTCGTTCTTGGAGCATTTCCCAGAAATCTGTGCTGGACAGATGTAGTTCCACTTCAAATCCAGGTCAGCTACTTCTTTAGCTGGGATTACTGTTGATTTAGTGCACACATTGCTTCTCTGGGAAGGATCTTGGCTGCCATGATCCTGACAGCACTGAACTGCCAGCACCCAACACCACTGGCTGATTTCCCACTGGAGTTCAGGTGTCTCCATGGGCCAGCCCTGGTTGTGTAGAAGCATTGCCATTAGAAGGAAATCATTTGTGCATCAACTGCAAAGTAAACAGAGGGTGTTTGGGCTTCCTTTCCATTAAGCAGGCCAGAACGACTCAGGAAGCTCTCCATGCTTTGGGATATTTCTGAGTTCAGTAGAAAGTTAAATAAAGGTTTAATATTCTCTATTAAAATTATTCCTGTAGTGCATTACACAAGATTTCTAATTTTTCCAGAAGGTTTGTCTCCAGCACTGAGAAAGAATTTGATACAGCCTTTTTCAAAATGTGGTAATGAGATGACAGTCAGCTTTCCCCCACTTCTGTTGGGAAAGAAGGGATCTTCAGAGATCTTCCTCCTGCTTCTGCATACATTTGGTAGATAATAAAAGAGGCAACATAAAAACATATTCAGCGATAACTTATGGTAGATGTTTAGACAGCAGCCACATTTTTGTTAAAAAAAGCCATATTTTAAGATTTAATTTAGTACATGTACTAACTCTATACTCTGTTTATCTTGGCTTTTTATAGAACAGCTAAAAGTAAGTCTCCTAGCAGGGAAAACTCTGTATCCTTTTTCAGTATGTATAAGGACAAAAATACTTATCTGTCAGATGGTCAGTCTTCCTCCTTCTTCAGAAGTTAGAAATTAGAAGTCTGACCTTCTCATGGATGTAGGAGCTGGCAGAGGGTTTCCAAGCTACCAAGTCCTCTCCATCACAGACACCTCAGTGTATAACCTGAGCAGGCTTTCCCTGATGAGAAACTGAGACTTTTATTCTTGCAGCTTTGAACAAGAGACTCAAAACATCACTGAAGACAAGCCAGTTCTTTTTTCTAAAGTCTATTTCTACTTATTTCATGCCATTTAAGTAGGGTTTTTATCCTTGCCCCAGTGTTTACTCTCCTGATGTATTTATAGACAGCAGTCGCATCCTCCACGAGGTTTGTTTTGTCAGACTACACAAACCATGTTTCTTTCATCTCCTCCTGTCCAACACATTCCTCAGTCCCAGCTATCTGCCCAGCCCCTCTACTCTAGTGGGGCAGCAGGGTTTTTACAGAAAAGATTTCATCATAGATGATGCAGTTTTAGAAACTGATTGATTTTTAAGGGCAAAAAACATCCCCAGGGATATCTCTAGCTTTTAGATAAAAGTCTGGATTTCCAAGCTTGTGGAAATACTCACCAGTTCCCATTCTATCCTTCAGCACCTGTAGAAGATAACTAAGGTTCATCTAGAGATGGTATCCAGAGAGCATTCAAAAATACAGGTCAGCAGGCAAGTTCAAGAGGACAAAGCACACCTGAGTCCAAAATTAGAATTAAATTTGCATATTATTATATAGGCTGGTAATAAAAGTAAGATAAAATCCATTAGTAACTTACTTAGTCCAGAGCAATAGCACCAATTCAAGATCCATAGCTAGTTATAATTGATACTAAGCTGAAGCCCAGTACTCCTCTAGAATTACTCAGACAAAGAGTAAGGGCCCTGAGCTTGGCTTAAATAGAACTCCTGGGCTTGGGGGCAGGGGGTGGTTGGTCCCAGGTGAAGCTGCTCAGGATCAGGAGGATTTATTAGTGGCCTCGGAGGCTGTACTGTTGTTCAGGTCCTGAAAGAAGAGCTTAGTCCTAGCTTAACCCTGGGTTCTTGGAGAAGTGGGTTTGGCTTTTTTTTTTTTTTTCTTAAAGTTATAATTTGAGTCTGTCTTAAATCTAATATTTGTATTATTAGCCCATTTGTTAATAGCTTATAGGACTGGTGCAAAAAAAAAAAAAAATCCAATTGTGGTTGAGTTTTTTCCTTAATTTTAAGCCTTTACTTACCATGGTCTTAAGTCCTTCTTTAATTTTCTAACATGACATGTTAAGAATTAGGCCTTTGAAAAGAAAAACACTGCTGACATTTTCTTACAGCATTCTGGGATTTTAAGTGGAAGAACGCCCCCCTTATGGCATGTGGGTGTGGTTGTCTTACTTGTCACCACCTTGGGGACTGAGGTTTCCTGTCTGAGTCCTGACCCTGTAGTAGGAGCTGTCTGAGCAGACCCCAGGACTTGTGTCATTTTGAACTGTATTCAAAGTATTTTTGCAGTGTGGTTCTTTGCAGTTGGATGTATCCTTCAAGCGGGTGGTTGTCTGGGTAGAAGAGAGATGTTTGTTTAGTGAGGCTTAAAGGAGGGAATGTTTTCCAACTTAACTGAGTTGGAAGGTAAGTGTATTCCACCTCAATGCCTTTGAAAACAACTGGTTTAGGAGAACAGGAAGAATTAAATGGAGCAAGTGCTAGGATTTGTCAGGGAGCTAATGCTGCCTTATCTCTGAAGCTGATAAAAACCAAATTATATCATCTCAGACAGCCATTAAGACTGAAGCCGCAGCCTCTGCCCTGGTGCAGATGGCTACAAATAAGAAACTTCTGTAGTCATACAGACAGGAAAAACATAAGAATGTGCAACTCAGGGGAAAAGCACAGAGCTGCCTAGAGCAGGGAATGCTGGCAGGGCTTCTGCTGTGCTTCAGTGAAACGACAGTGGAGGAAGCATGCAGATACTGTAGCCTGGGAAGAAATAACAAATTTGCTTCCCCAAAATCTTTTAGTGAACATAACATAACTTAATTATTTTGAGCCAGTCTATTTTTTTTTTCCCCCCCAGGAAATCATCTTCATTGTCAAAGTTCAGGTGATGTTATCCAGGTGCACCCAAATGTTATGTATTCCAGGTACACCTAGGCACCTGGCCAGCCTGACCCAAAACAAAGGTGTTTTCTTCAAAGTAGCAGATTTACATGGTAAAGTTATGGCAGGACTTTGCATTTCTCTGTTATTATGGAATTGTTCAACTGTTGCTTTGAACTCCTGTAACCTCAGCCTGCACACAGTGGAAAAATTCCAGATTTGCTTGCCTGAGCGTGAGGCTGCAGTTGGCAATAAATGGTTTGCTGCAGGTCCAGCTGAGAGTGCTCATGTGTCCTGCATCATGTCATGTTTGCTCTGCCTTCATTTTACAGGGATCTCCCTGGAGACTTATTTCCAGAGTTTTGCTGTTAGAGTACAATTGGTATTTCCCAGGGCTCTAAAATCTGCTTGCTTGGGAAGACTGTCTCTAAAGTCAGTACACCCCAGTGAGATCTCAGGTAGGATCTTGGCTCTTCAGGTTTATCAAAAGATCCCAGACTTCGATCCCTGATTTCCAAAATCTGCTGCTTAGTGAATTTGCCTGAATAATAGAGGAGCATGGTAATAACAGTGGGATTTCTCAAAGCAAATTTGGAGTAATTTTAATCAAGAGACTTGCCAGCTGCAGGCCCAGCCCATCAGTAGCTGATTTTTATACTGAAATGTCTTTGCCACTGTGGTAAGATTATCTTGAAAGTTATTCTTGTAGTTGCTGAGGTATTCAGGAAGGCAAAGGACAGGAATAGGCCAAAGATGACAAGGTAATTTTTCACTACTCAGATCAGCTTGATAAGGGCGGAATTCATCTCCCTGGTGAGTTCTGTTTCACCTGAGAATACCCTAAAAGTTGAATGAGCTGCTTCACATCCTTGTGGTTCTCCTCAACCTCAAAAGATTGTAAATGCGCAGAGAAGCTGTAGCTGCCTCATCCCTGGAAGTGTTCATGGCCACGTTGGATGGGTATTGGAGCAACCTGGTCTAGCGGAAGGTGTCCATGCCCATGGCAGGGATGGAATGAGATGGGCTTAGAGGTCCCCTCCAATCCAAACCATTCTGGGATTCTGTGATTTCCTGTATTCATCTTGGCACTGAATTCCATATCCTGGCTCCCCTTCTCTGCTCTTTCCTCATTAATTCCCTGCAGAACTTCTAGGAACTGTGCTGGTGATGCCTGTTTTCCTTTTTTCCCCCCATCACTTACCCAGTTTTATTTTGACCTGTTCACTTTCTCTTTTAGTGTAGAAAAAAGTATTTTAAAATTATATTATTTCATTTAGTATAGAGCAACTGCAACACAGCAAAACCACACAGAAGGTGTTAATTAAGACTAAAAGTCAGTTCAGTATTTCTGTGACACCTGCTGGGAATATATCTCCTTTCAAAGTTTTTTGCCAGGTTTTGTTTCACAGCTGACATGTTGGTTGATAACAGAAATATGAAATAAAAAGGAGTGAAAGAGCCCTGTGCTGTACAGAATGCTGGTTTCTCTCAGCATGGAATACTCAATAGTGAATCACACAATTGTTGAAAAGCTATTGGCAAACACTGGAGTTGAAGGTGGAAAAAAGACATTAATGTGTGCAATATTTTTCTTTCCCTGACTTTAAAGAAACATCTTCCCAACGAAGACAACAACCTACATACCCATAAACTCATTAGAATCTTATTTTTCATTGCTGTACTTCTTGGATGCTCCTTTGGTAAATTATTTCCTGCCCTGTGCCAGATGCTATTTCCATTCACAATGAAGTAACAGTCCTCTGTGAGTGATATCACAGTATCATACCACAGCCCTTATTGTGACTTCTCAAATTTAACACACTGAAATAAGTTCTTTGTTAATTGTTTGGGGACTTTTAGATCTAGGGTTTGACTGAAGTCAGACTAACCAAAAAAAAAAAAAAAAGAGACCAGAGCCTGGAGAACTTGGACAATTTGCAATGTGCAGAAAAACATGGAAACAAAAGAAGGGCAAAAAGGAAAAGTTTGACTATTTGATATATTCTTGTACAGACAGAGGGAAGGCTTGAAATAAGGCTTGTGTAAGTCATTGTTTTTTAGGTTTTGAGGAGGTACAGATATTTAATTACTGACCCTGCCAAGAGATCTATCCATGTGCTTTTGCTGGATGATGCAGTTGATGCTGGATCAGCACATGGTGTTGGCCAGGGGAACACCTGGCTTGGGGGCTGTTCCCCTTTCACTCCCCACATGTGCTCCCTGGCCACAGCTCTGCACCCATGTGCCAAAGGAAGTGTATCCAAATAGTAGTAATTTCTAGTTTATCAACCAGATCCCAGGTTTAGGCCCTTCTAAACACAGACCAGGAACTTTACAGTTCCCTGTTGTGATCTGTAGTTTTCATCTCATGCTGACGCAGTTCCGTCCTTTGCTGGGATAAGGTTTAAGAAAACTGGTGTATGTGTTTGTGCCAGTGTCTGTTTGCATAGAAGTGATTGTTTTGAAGGGTTATGTAAAGATATATTTTCCAGAAGACAGAACAAATAGAAGGAATCTGGTTGAGTTACTTAAGGCCTGATCATGCAAGGAGTGGAGCACTCTGAATTTTAAATGCAGATTAGAGCACTTGCATCCCCAGGTCCCTGGAAGGTTGCAGGAGTGTATCTGTGTGTGTATGTGTGTAAGCATCAATTGATCTAAGGACATCATTATATATGCTTATTTCCCCCCCGCCCCTCCCCGAAGTAAAATGGTAGTTATGAAAAAGAAAGGGAGATGGAAGACAATCCTTTTGCAATTGGTAAACAAATATTGATTTAACATCTTTGCTGAGCAGCTACTTTTTTTGGATTGCTTTTTAGCCTTCCCAGTCAACAAGGAGATGGCAAATGGGTCTGTCATCCAGCTGTATTTTCAGGAAGTATGGAAAAGGTCTCGTTAGACTTCTTAACAGAAATTAGGGTGTTAGTTATCATACCTAGTAGAATATTGATGTGTTTAAATGTGCTGATCCATGAGATTTTAAAAAATAGAAAACCTGGTCAAATTTTGCCCTTGTTGTTCTCGTCCACTGAGAGTGTACCAGGTAGTACGTTGAGGAAAAATTTAGCCACAAGCAGTTTTGAGGGAAACTATTAAAATGCAGATAAATGAAGATGTCTGCTGACCCCAAGAATCTGCATTCATGTGGCGAAGGATTCATTACTCACACTGCAATGCTTTCTGAAGTATATTTTTGTATCATCATTTCCCATTTTAAATTCAGCTCTTAAATCCCAAAAGGGAATTAACTACCAGCCATTTGCATTTTAAAAGGAAAACTCAAACCTCAATAGAGTGCTCTACTTACGACTCCTTTTCTATAACTTAGCCAATGAGCTACATCTTGGTGAGACCTTGGGGAGTCAACCAAGTGACTGGGACAAGGCAGGAAAGCCTAGCGTTGGAGGAAGCCTTGTAATTTGCTTCCAAAAATGCTGAATACACTGTTATCAGTGTGAAGCTCTCCTGCAAAATGGTCTTTTTCATTATTGTGGGGCAAAATGTCTTTAATGTTGGGGGAGAAAAGAGATCTTCAAGCCTTGGCAAGCTGCGATGGCGAAGAACATAGGCTGTTCTCTCTTCCCACGAGGGAATATCATGGTAAAATAAAAGGAGCAACTTCAAATTCAGCCCTTTGCAAGACATGGGAAAAGACTATTGGAAAGTTACAGGACAGGGATTTTGTTAAAGATCTCTTGGGAGCTGACTCATCTTCAGAGAAAATGTGATGTAGAAAGAGGCTGTTCTCCCCCTCAGGCCACAGGTTTGGGGTGGAAGTTGTAGGCGGTCCCCTCCTTCCCTTGGAGACACTGGGATTCAGCTTCTACTCACATGTCCTAGTTCCTTTTAGCTGTGTCCTGCTCTTTGCCTTTATTCAACTGACACTGACTTCAAATACATATATTTCTTTATTTCTTATTGCCAAGAGAACCTATACCCAAACCTCTTGCTGCCTTAGGAGTTTAAAAGCTGCCAAAGCACTGCTACATCTCACTTCCTTGTGGCTGTCCAAAGAGCTCTGTTTCAAAGGTTATAAAAACCCTGGAGCACAATATGAAGCCTCTCTCTTGAATGAGTTAGTAAGTCAATAGTGCTGTAGAGCCCTGGGTGTATTTGAGGCACTGAAATAAAAAATTTGTAGAGCAAGGTCTGCAAATATGAATTTCTATGCCTTGGAATTCCAGTATCCCACTGATTTCCCCCCAACTCTCAGTTGGAGACCAGGCTGCTACTCAGACAAGACCCTAGAGCTCCCTCCTGACGTCGGGTCTGGTGGTAGTGCCGGAGGGCAAAGCTGCAGGTCCTGTGTCTCCAGGTGTGCATTTCCAGCACCTAAAGTATTATTACTGAAAATATTCCTGTGTTGAAATAAGAAGGATGACTGGGTGTTTGGGAGCTGTGAGGCCCCAGTGATGATTGTAACAGGAAATGTCTTAATTTGTTTAAATAGAATGATGCAAACTGCAGCCTTCTATGCTGATACCAAATTAAAGTAAGGAGGGGATTTTTGGAGTTACTCTGCTTTTAAGTGCAACAGAAAAAACGCACTTAAAGGTACCATGCAGTTGATGGAAAACTACAGTAATTTGTATTATCAGACATGATGCATCTCCTGGACATTTTAAATTCCTTATTGCCTGTTCCTGTGTCATAAGTTCCTTCCTCATACACCCTGTTCTTGCAAACTGAGTAACTGCTCAAACAAGTGATTGGGGATGAAATAAAAGGCGACTTTGGTGTGCCATGAAACAGCTTGTTAGCACAGGCAATTCCATGATGCGTGATGGAACAGGTGCTGAATCAGACCTGATTGTAGAGGGAGGGATCAATTTTTTGCTGTTGAATTACACTTATCTTCAAAGCTTCAAATGATTCCACATTTATTCAGCAGGACAAGTCCTGAGGTTTTTGTATTCCGTGTTGTTCATTGCTGTGCCATTTGTTAAGATGATTTGGCTTGTAATCTACCAATGAATACTGAATGAAGAATTAAATCATGAATCAGATATCTTCTTTTGCTTGCCAATAACACAAGCCATTTTTATTTTCAATTTCAGGTTTCTTTTACAGTAGAGGACAAAAATAAATTATGAGTGAAAAGAAGTTAAAATTGTTCCTCTCAAGCAAGTCTCCTGCATCAATGCTTAATCCTTCCATTATATCTGATGTCATTAATCATTCTACTGTAATATTTGACACACACATTTGTGGCACAAATTAGGATCTAATATAAAAGCTGTAATAATACTGACTTAGGTGGAACTGCAGCTAATTATAACATATTTGAATTTTCATCTTTCATAAAAGAGCTCTATAAAATGAACCTTTCACACTGCTGAAATGAGACTGAGACAGGCAAGCAGAGGAGGGGCAAGGGAAGAAACATCCAAGGACAACAGGAGAAATCTCAGCACCATAATGAGCCAATATCAGTTGTTGGTGGATTTTTTTTAATTGTGGGCTTTTTCTCTTTAAGCTTTCAGGTGGCTTCTCTACCACAGCTGTGGAGCTCAGCTTGTTTCAGTTGGAATGGTTTGGTTGCCTTGATACATGAACAACTGATTCTGCCATCTTCAGAGATTGAGAGTCACTTCAGTCTTAACAGGTGGACTAGAAGAGATAAAGGAGACAGGAAGCCATTGCAGGAAGATATGTCTCACAGAGCAAATGGATGAGAGTTCACTAAATATTTTCTGCAAAGCAGCCTCTCCTTCCTCTCTCCCCACCGTGTCTCCAGTGTGCCTTTACTTGTAGACCTCTAGACCCTCAGTCTTTTGAGTTTCCTGTGTCAGGTTCAATGTTTGTGTTCAGTTCCTTGGAGAAGCATCAGGCTCTGCCTTGAGATCCTGCCAGTGCTCAAAGCCTCAGATCCATCTGGAGAGAGAAAATGAGCAGCACAAATTCCCAGTTTATGTATTAGCTAAAAAGTGGTTAGGCTCTGCTATATTCGCGTTTGGGATCCTCAGTCTGAGTGTGGGCTCATTACTCATCACTGAATTATATATCAGAAGTAATTTCTTTTCCTGGGAAGTGAATCCTACATATGTGCAACTCTATTCCAAAATGGATTCCTTGTGTCTCTCAGATGTTGCTTTTGTCTTGGATAGTCTTCAGAAAAACAAATTGTCCAGTTAAGTTCAGCAATGGTTTTGCCCCCCATCTAGAAATAAGAGGAGATCATAGATTTAGCACATTTTCTGGATGCTGAGATTCATATGCAGTGTTGAAGGAGAAGCAGCTTTCTTTAGCAGCCACTCTCTTGTGCTGCCCTTAAGTGTCCTGGATTGATGCATTTTTCATTTTCCAATGCAATTGCACCTTTCTGTGCTGGTGCTTCAGCAAAGCTGTTCTCCAAACATAACAGAAGGGTTATTTTGAAGTTTTCAGTTACAGGAGTTTTAATGCCAGGCTTGTTTCCTTAACAGTCTGTTACATGCTGTAGACAAGGATTGTGCTGTTTGAGATGAACACTGTGTGCAGATCTGCCTACTTCGAACACCTCAGTGGAAGCTAGATGAGTGGCACTGTTTCAGGCGTGGACCAGAGCAGTGGGAAAATGGCCATCAAGAGTTAAGGATTTATTGGTATAGTGAAAGGTAGATTTTCTCCCTTCCCCTTTTAAAAAAGTCTCTGAGCAGAAACAGAAAGGCTTGCTGTCCACAACTATTTACTGTGTCACTTCCTTTTTGCAGATTCCTGTGCTGCTTTTCTTCACATCTTCAGTTATTCCTTTTATCCCTGTTTTTTATGGTATGACTCCACTTGCAATGCATCTGTTCTTAGTTTTTCTCCATCCTTTCAGTCTTCTAAACTTCACTGTATTCCCCTAGAACTCACCTTTTTGTTTTTAAGCTCCTGTCTGCCTCTCAAGGCTTCTGCATTTTTTGTTACCCTCTTTCTATGGAGCATCTTTGTTCTCACTGTATATCTCAAGCCCAGTTTCTTCAGCAGTTTCCTTCATCTCACTGCTGCTGGATTTCCTATGTCTTGTCTCCAATGTGTTGTCATTTTGAGTCACAGATGGAAGGCTGAGCTGCAAGGCTGCAGAAACCCTGGACTTCCACACAGAAGTACTGGAGCCAAATACAGATGTCCAGTTCCAGACCAGGTTGGCAACTTTCTGATGTTATTTATGGGTCTGGAGAAATATTATTTCCCACAGGCACTTAAGTAGCTGGATGTTGGATCAAGTTTGAGTTGGCTAATAACAGTTTTGCATTGCTTTCTGCCCCTTACACAGCTTTGATGACAGGTAGAGGTCTTGTCCGAAGGGCAGGATGGCTTCAGATGAGTTGGGGCAGTTAGTTGGGCATCATTTGTGCAAGTTATGCACTATATTTTTCCTAGAATCACTGCTTAGTATTTCTTATATTGCTGAATGGTGTTCAGCAGTAATAATATTGGAGTATGATTATGATACTCCAATAATAAGCAATAGGGAGTTCTTTACTTAATCCCACCACATTCTGTAGTTGTTTCTAACTTCAGTTTGCATTCTACCTCCTGAAACCCAGACTGACTCAACTCTACCTCTGCAAGCTCTACCTGTCACACAGAACTAGTACGAATGATGTGATCCCCCATTTAAATCTTCAGTCAAGTTTAGCTGTATAGGATTACAATTCACTGGCTAGACTAATTTTATTCTTTCATTTCAGGAGTTTAAGAGAGTGGTGGGAATATTCAATGATCTTCTCACTTCTCTGAACTCATTCTCCAGACACTGGCAGGATCTCAATGTATCAGTTTGCTGAAGTTGCTGCTCCCAGAGATTTTAATGGTACCAGATGCATTCCTTGATGACTCCTGTTTGCTCCTTTTATCTAGAATTTAATATTACTCCTTCAGAGCAAATTTTTGCAATCATAAATATGTGCTTTCTATTTACACAATCATGGTCTTGAAAGTGATAAGGGGCAGAGATGTTCACTTGAAACATTTCTTACAGGGTAAACAGTGGCAGTCAAAGGTGAGGATGAGATTCTCAGTGCTTCATTAGCACAGATGTCCTGGAAAAGGGCACTAAAAGCTCCAGAACTTGGGTAAAATAGGATTCTTGGAAGTAAATGTAAGCTGTCACCTCCCTAACAGGGTTAACAGCAGGAGAGGTGTCCTAGGGAATGCTGCAGCCTTGCAGCATTGATTCAAACTGGTGCTGCTGTCACAGGCAACAGACAAGTACTAGTGGTCACCTGAAATCGAGCTGGACACAATTAACTATGGCCATCGTGAGTGTCACCATGCCTGCATTGACCTGCTGCTCCTGTGTGGACAGTAGGCACCTGAAAACAGCCATCCCCAAAGCCTTTCCATGCTGAAAGCCCTTGTTTTTTTTCTGACTGATGGAATTCCACTTGCATCTTGCTGGAGACACTTATCTCAGTCTCTCTCCCTGCCACCCTGCAGTCATATGAATTTAGTTGCATGTAGAGCTCCTGATCATCACCAAGGAATGACCAAGATCTGGGAGATTAAACCTTTTTTTCTCAGGACTTTTTGTCCTGGGAGGACCGATCTCTGTATGAGGGGAAATGTGTTATTCTTCATGCCCCAATTTCTTACTTGCTTTTTAGGAAGTGAACTGAGCACTGATGGCATTGTTCTTCAAGAGGAATATCCTGTGTTGCAGCATCGCTGCAGGACTTCAGCTCTTACACCCTGGTGTATCTGCAGTGCAGGACTAGGAAGAGGTGAGGACGCAGCTGAGGTTGTACTTCGTGCTTATCTGAGAGACTTCCCCAAGAGTCACCAGATTGAAAGTTTTTTGGAAAAACAAGGATAACACTGTTGGAGTCAGTGCTGTGAACATATATTAATGCTCACCAAGCACTACGTAAATATTAAAAGTAAATTAATTTATATAGCACTTTAAATACTATATAAATTCAACCTCTGATGAAAGCCCCTACCCAAAGATTTATAAAGAACTTGTACTTTTGGACTGGGGAGGAAGAAAAATCCCTCCTTTTTAAGTAAAGGGAAAAGCCTAACTCAGAATGTCTTGTTATTAACTCGTGCATTCATATTGCACAATAAAATATTTACATTAAAATGTGTCAGTTTTCAAAAGCAACTTGTTACTCTATTTTTCAACTGAACTTGGCCAGGCTAAAAAGAAAATTATACATGCCAGAAGACTGCAGTAAAAGAGATTTAAGGGTTTTCAAATAGTGTAAGAGACTATAATAAGTGACCAGTGGACCAGTCAGCAATTTTAATTAAAACTGGGCTGCTTATTGATCTATCGTACAGATTTACCCCATCTGCAACATTTCAGCAATGTTCCTATTTCAGAAAATAGCACTTGTAAGAGCCAGTAAAGAATACGGAAGTTTAGAATGGAAATGTTTTATGACTGTGACGTTTTGTACTAAGATCTTTATCCATCCCATTTAAGCACTTCACATATCTTCACACAAAAATGAAAGCAAATACATGGAATCCATAGGATATTCTATCCTGGTCTGGTGGAAGGCGTTCCTGCCCATGGCAGTGGCATGGAACGACATCAGCTTTTCCAACCCACACTATTCTGTGATTCCATGATACTGCTTTTCTAACTTAATGCCAACGGGTTCACTGCATGTCAGTGCTAAAAAAAATCCAAGAAGTCTAAAATATATTGGTATTTTAAAAGATCTCATGTTCTTGCAACCAGTGGGATCTTTAGTGGTTGCATCTTCAAAGTGGGCATTTGTCATCCCTGAACGGATGGAAGTACATTTCCATTGGAAAAACCAAGGAAAGTACTAAAAAGGGCTAATAAATGCTCTGCACAGATGTGGAAGGTCTGCGGTATCCGCAACTGCACTTGGTAGATCTGCTTTGTTCCTGAAGGGTTTGCTTATTTTAAAATTCTAATTATTTTAAATATCTATTTATAAGTAACATGGTGAAATTAAAATACACTCAATGCAAATTTGGCACAAAACCATGGTTTTAAAGCCAGAAATACGTCCTGAAGTAGCAGCACCAACAGTGGCAGAACGTCTGCACTGGAAGGAACTGCTGCCGTGCTCTGGTTGAAAAGAAACACAAACTGGAGGTGGTGATGGTGATATGTCAGTTGTTTAACTAAATACATGCATGTTGTTTAAAGTTTATGGGGAGCTGTGCTGTGTTTACAGACCAGTGTGTGTGGCAGCACACATGATGTCTTCTCTTCCAGGTAGTGCCTGGTGAGCATCCGGTGCTGGCAGCAGGATGAAGCCATCAATGATTATCATTCTTATCATTCAATAGCTGTATTTTAAGAAAAAAAATATTAAAGGACACGTGTTGAGTTATAGTGCAAAACCCGAACAGCCGGGAACTTGCTGCTTGCGCATGGGTCAAGGGCTTTGAGAAATCAGGGACAGATGTAGAGATGGTTTTCTTGAGTGGGAAACATAGTTTTATTTTTTAGATGAGAAAAACGTCTCATTTGGCTTTTATTACCCCAGAGCGTTTCTGCTCACCGTAGTGGTGTGGTGAAGCGTTTAGCCCACAGACGGCCATACAGCCCATGGCCTTTTCGGGTCCCCGCTATGCGGACTTTTACCTGGGCGCTGATTTCTGTAGCAGCCGGGGCTGACAGAGGTGACAAAGAGCGGTCACGCCCCACGGCTGGCTCTGCCCCCTCACGGCTCCCGTCAGGTCCGGCAGCCATTTCCCACCGGGAGGCGGACCCACCCGCCATGCACCTCGTCCCATTGGCTGATAGTGGCGCGGGGGTGCGGCTACACGCCACCCTCCGATTGGCGCGCGCGGCTATCACTCTGGGCGGGGGGCGTGGCCTGGCGAGGCGGGTCCCCGCGGGGGCGCTGCGGCCGCAGTTGCGCTCGGGCGGCGGCGGATGATGGCGGTGGCGATGGGGGCTGCGTTCCTGCTGCTCCTGGCTCTCCTCGGGCCCGCGGCCGTGCTCTCCGGATACATCGAGGTGTGTGGGGAGCGGGGGCGGGCGGCGGGGGCTTCCCCGGAGGTACCCGATGCGCAGGCGGGAGGTAAGCAGGGTTCGGGGTGTCTCGACTGATGTGGAACCACCTGGAGCTTTTCCAGCCTCTCCGAGACCTTCCCGGGGTGGTGAGTTCGTGTTTTACCCGTGTTTTCGGGAAAGCCACAACCCTCAGGCCGCGCACCTGGACGGGAGCTCTGTCTCACCGGGATGCTTGGGGCTGTTTTTTTTGGGGACGTGACCTCGGCATTCTTGGCACGGGAGCAGGAGCGGCCAGCTTCAGATAGGTCCAGAAGCTTAGAAGACTGTTGGAGAGCAATTCCCTAGAGAAAAACCTCGGTTAAACGAATCCATTTGGTTGCTGATGGATCCATAATAAGTCTTTGGGTTGGAACTGGTACCTTGGCTTTCGGGGAAGATGCTTCTGCCAAGTGTAAAGGCTATGCATTTCATATAGAAATGGTTTAGATGCCCATAGGGGTCTGTGTGTGTATATGCGCACATTTTTACGAGTATATATTACTTTTGTATATACGAAATATGTATTGTGTTTGCATATATGAAAGTAACTGGACAGAGGAAATTCCAGCTTTATCCTAAATTCAAAAGCTCGGTGTAATCTAGCTCTCCAAACAACAAGATGGATAGGAGCAAATCTTGCGGGTTTAAAAACTTGACACTACAGCCTGTTTTATTAGAGGGAAGCAGCAAAACAGGGAGCAAAGTACGTGCTGAGCTTCAGACATGGCACGTAAATAGAGTTTAATAATCTACGCCTCAATGTTGTTTGGAAATGCAAAACAGCTGCATCCGTCTTGTGAAGGTTCTGGGTTATTTAGGGCTGGGTAAAGAACAGGCTTGTGGCTGCTTGTGAATGGCTTGATTTGAGAGTTTACAGTAAATTTTAGCAAGGTTGGTTAAGCAGAACGCGTACCTCAGTGTAATGCAGAAATCCAAAGCTCTAAGTTGATGGTAGTTCCTAACTGACACTAAATGTGGTTCTTGGATATTTTTAATATGTGTTGTATGGATTTGGTCTAGTTCATGATTTCTGCTTGTTTGGTTGCTATTGAGGAATAATATTCCGCATACTTTGTACTAATCCTTCTGTTAAATTTCTGTAAATCAATGGAACATGGTTGATAACTGTTTGTGGAACAACTTGTGCATAGGTTACCTTGCAGGAAGGATGGTGGAGCTGCTCCGAGGGCGTGGAGCTAATGGCCAGATTAGATTCCTTGGCATTGCCTTGGTGACAGGGGACTGTTCTGGCTGCTGGTGCTGCATCCAATCTCTTGCACCTGTTTGGCAACTCCTCCAGCTGTAGGTCACTTCCTCTCTTACATCCGAGACAAATTCGGCTGCTGTGCACATCCCTTCTGGAAGCTGCTGCTTAGGGACATGTGCCATGAAAAATCAGCTTGGAAAACAAATCTAGCTGTCATTTTATTCCAAAGCCTGGTGTCTGTGTGATGAAGCAGATCCCAGGTTTTGCCCATTCCAGGATTGGCACAGAGGGAGAACAGTGGTGTCACATCTTGACACTCCAGGAGGGGCCAGCAGCCTGGAGAAGGGGGCGCTGACCTTTTTAA
Source organism: Aleadryas rufinucha (assembly GCA_013397815.1). Classification (NCBI taxonomy): domain Eukaryota; kingdom Metazoa; phylum Chordata; class Aves; order Passeriformes; genus Aleadryas; species Aleadryas rufinucha. The sequence continues at coordinate 38,688 of VZTH01018063.1, forward strand.
AAAGGATTAAAATGAAAACATTCCTGCAATTCAGTTTGCATCCTCTAAAGGCACGATAGCCACCTTCATCTGCTGGCATAAAATATCAACTGTGGCATTTTAATCCTTATTTTTGCTGCATCCTCTCCCATTGTCTTGTCAGTGGGGGGACTGCAGCTCTCAAGTCTTTATTGCTGCCAGATTTGCTCAAGAATAGCTCTCGATGTAGAGCTTAGGAAGTAAATGGTTACTGTTCTGGGTCTTATACTGTGGTCGCTACTGGGTTTTATCAGATAATGTGATGAAAAATACGCAAGCAATTGATTTTTTCAATAATCAAGATGACATTTGAAAGTTATGGAAAATGCGTAAAATTGTCTGCAATTATTAGTTCAGTTGGATTGGCACGGTCACATTAGGTAGATTTTCTGTCTGTTGATTATCTTAGCTCCCATTCCCTGTCCCTGGAACACCCGGTAATCTTCTTATCAACTACAATCTGTTTTTCATTCTGTCCTGCACAGAGCAAGGGGAGTGGCAGTTTATTTTTTTCTCTTAAATTGGTGGTATCTGAACTCTTGACTAGGGCGTTCCCAAGGGTTGATGCTGGTGACAGTCAGTCTCCCTTTCAGATCATAGTGTGGGGATGGCTGATAACCTCTGACAGTTTCTCTTCCAAATGAATATGAATAGAAGAGTTTAGAGAAATCATGGATCCCAGCAATTAATGTGTTTCTTTCCATGGCAGTATATGTCTGAATTTTGCTTGTTTTGCTTGTGAAGTTCCCAAGAACCTCAAACAGGACACTGATGCCAGCTGGAAAAAGAAAATAAATCTATGCCAATTTGATCAGTATTTCAATTGTAAACTACTGCTGTGCCCTCAAAGCCTTTAAAGGTGCAAAGTTTTTTTTTATCACTTGACCTTCTTGTGTAATCAAATCTGAGACAATACAGACTCAATACTGCTTTTTTAAAATCATGTTTGGTATTTTTTCCAAAGCTCTCTCAAATGCTTACATCTGTTACCTGCATGTTTGAAATCACCAGGATTCGGAGGAGGCGGGGAAAAAAAAAAAGGATGTGTTTTGCAGCAGAATTTAATGTTATTATTTTTGTCTTGTATTGCTTAAATTCTCCCCGACAAAAATATCAGCCTTGTGCCATTTCTGCAGACCTTGGGGACTTTCTAATTGCCTGCTGCATCGAACAAAGAACTCCACCTAGGGAAATTTCCACTTCGGTATTCGAGTCCTGAGCAGAAACAGCTCAGGAAAATTCCAGTCTTGAGCCTGTGGCCTTTAGTTTGCTCTCAGTTCCTAAAGCTTTGCTTCCCAGTGTTAGGAAACACACCTTCCTATGAAGGTGATTATATGAAGTGCTTCTTCTAAGCTTCAATAAAAACTTCTCTGAAGTAAAGAAATGGAAATAAAGCAAATCTGATACTGCAGAGAGGCTCTGGAATTTCTGCTGCGTTGTAGCATGGCACATGAAGGTAAGTGCTCCTTTTTGGAGGAAGCCTTCAGCTCTCCTTGTTTCACCTGTGGAATAATTATCACCTCTCTTAAATGTTATTTAGGCATTAATAGCTCTACCAGGGATTGAATGACTTTTTTTGTTCATGTGGTCGTTGCATCACCTGCAAGTTATTCAGAAGCTGTTCTGTAGGTGGCTTTAGCTGTATTATAATTATACACTGCTGTTCCTCCAGTACCTGGGAGTGCAGGGAAGGATTACTGCAGTCCCCTGTGCTCTGTACCAGTTGTGCTTCTCTCTAGATGTGCCTTGTAAAACTTCTGCCTTTGCTTTTCCCTGCATGTGTGTCTTTTGGAGGCGTATGGACTCAGTCTTGGAAGTCACTTTGACTGCAGCATCTGCTTCTACACATGTAGTTAAACCAAAGCCTTCTTCCTCAGCTGAAAATAGAAGAGAAATACACCATCTCCAACTATTTCTTGTTAGAAGGCAAAGCCTTTCCCTCTCTTTCTACAGTTGGGCATTTCACACTCTGCTCGTTAACTCCTCAGGCTTTCTAAACAGATGCAATCCCTCAGGCTCTTGCTGTCATGCTTCTTCTGTGCAGTAAAACTTGGTGTCATTGATTTTAAGTTCAGGCAGTCAGCACCTCTGAAACATGGTGTTAATTTAAGATGATGCTTGCTCTTAATTGGAAGGCTTTGAATACTCACAATGGCCTAGAAACCCTTCTGGTGAGGCTCCTAAATCGGAACTGTACTTGAACTTGCAAGATTGCTCCTTTTTTTCCCCCAGAAGTGTTGTCTGCACCCATAATGGACATGTTCTGCTTTCTCTACTTGCAGTGAGTTTGTCACAGTGAAATGGCATTTCCTACCACAGGTTTTACTTGCTGCGTATCTTAAATTGAGTACTTAAGGCTCTGTGACTATGCATTAACTATATGAATTTTGTAGTTTGCTTTTGGATATTTTCCTCTTCAGCTTTTTGCTGTAGATGCCAACAAGTTTCAGGTTTGTGGGGAGAAATGGGTTGACAACATTGTGCAAACTCTTACAGTTTTCCATATGTAGATATATATACTATTGTATGCTTACTAGTGTGAGTTATAAAGCAGTAAGAAGGAAGATGTGAGTGGAGTAAACTGTCAGGTTTCTCTTTATTGTGAATTAACCAAAATGACGTATTTTTTCTGGTTTGGGAGGGCTGATGGCTCCTTCTCAGATACAATAGGATAAAAGTAACTTTAGCCTGTTAATACTGTTATTTATATAGGGTAAGGGGTAATTCAGGGTTGGTGCTTGTAGGAGCAGCACTCTCACTCTTGAGGGGCAGTGCACAGGGAAAAGTGCATTTTGGGAGACATAATTTGGCTGAGGTTTTCTTTGAGAGTAATTTCTTAACATTAGATTTGACTTCTTTTAATTTACAAATTCCTGCAGCTGTAAGCAGGGAGATACACACACACACACACTTCACATGGAGATATAGCTTGTGAATGACACCTTTTTTTTAAATTTGTTCAGCACTAGATTTACTACTTTCACCTCCATCTGCCTCCCCAGTTGGAGTTAAATATATATTTGTGACTGAGTGTTCTCTAAGCTATACTACTTTATGTGAGAACATGGTAAACCCATGTACCAAAGAATACAGAAGTGAAACTTACCTTTTAGCTTGGCTTTTAAATGTCCATAAGTTCTAATGCTTTCTCTGAAGGATTGATGTTTAAAATGTAAAGTTTTGTCTTTATGTGCATTTGTAGGAGTTTTAAGATCCAACCTGAGATGAGTGATCAAAACACCAGTGTTCTTTCTGCAAGTGATGCTAAACTAATCTCTCTAGCAGCCAAACCCAGCCTGCTTGGATTTATGTAATCAGGTGTCCACCTGATCAGGAGCACGTTTGGCTAAGCTGCTTACCAGTTCTTCATTTGGAAGTATTACAGGGATGTTTTGTATACAGCCAGTGGGGAAAAGGATGTACTCCTTATTCTTGAAAGATCAACCTGTATATGTACTAAATTGAGTTCTAACTCCTTGTCATGTTTGCCTGCTGTGATAATGCTCTTGTACAAATTAATGTATTGCAGACCTTCCTTTTGGTTTATATCTTCAGTAGCCTCCTAGTCACTCTTAACTAGTGTGCACAGTCAAATGTTGCTGCTCTCTGTGACATTTGGTGATTTACTTCACTTTCCTTTTTTTTTTTTGGTGACAATGGGAAGTCAAATCACATGTTGGCTCTCTGTTTCCTGAGGGAGAGAACTGCTGGGTGAGGCATGGTCCAGAAGGCCTTTTGTTCTCTCCTACAGGCAGACCTGGTTCATGTACGTACGTATGTATTCATCTGATTTAGAGATCTCTTCTGGCAAGACTGGCCCAGTAGTCTGTGAGGACTGGTACAGCTGGGCTATCCTGATGTTGGTGTGTTTACTGCAAGGGCAATGGCTTCACTTGAGCTGGTTTTTTCCTGATGATTTGTTTCTCAAGATGACTGTGTTGGGCCATGCAGTAACATCTGTTAGCAGTACTTTGAGGGAATTCTTAGCTCTCAACCTGCAGATCAGTGGCTGCTTACAGAGTTTAGTCTAATCTTCTTTGCCAATGCTTTCCTGGGGGATTCCTCTTCTGGACCTTCAAAAGTCTTACCAGTTATTTCTAGTGCCAGGATTTCCTGCACAGGTGAGCTGTGCGGTAGGATGCTGTGGTTAGACAAGGCCTTCAGTTGATGAAGCAGGGTCTGAAGTTGTTATTCCATGCAGTGTGTGAGCTTCAGAGAAGTTTATGGAGGAGACAAGTCAATAATTGTTTGGCTTGGATGGCTTCACTGTGCTTCGAGACTAATGTAAAATCATTATCAAATGATGACTTTGAGCTCAAGTTTTTCAAGGTACCAAGTATGAAGGGCATTAAAATTGCCAGTATAACTTAGATGCAGCCTGAAAAAAACCCAACAAAACCCACAGCAGGTGGGAGCTGCGCCTTAGTTCTCAGTTGTGCTGGAGCTTCGTGGTGAGGCACTGAGTCATTGGTGTGTTACAGCTGTTGGCAGTGTCACCGACCCATGATACCGTGCCAAGGTGCAGCAGATGATAAACATGCCTCAGCACTCAGATCCCAGGCTCTGGCTCTGTGACAGGGATGCATTTAGGTAATTTCATACAGTAAGCTTCTCTCTAACAAAATTATAGCAGTGCGAAGTGTATTTTGATCCAGGTCAAGGACAGGGACAGGCAGACACGCATGGGCACACCGAGCTGGCTGGGGCTGTGCTTCACTTGACTCTAACAGCAGGTTGATACTCAGTGAAGTTTCCATTTAAGAGTAGCTAATTATCATCTCCTTACAGATGACTTCATGTTTAAATAAAAGCAGTGTTTAACCTTGAAAGTTCCTGTTCTCATTTAGGTATCTTTTCCTCCAACAAACATTTTCTTGATTATGTTGTATTTTCAAATGTCTGAGATGTTCTGAGGTGTGGGTCAGGGGGTTGGTTTCTTTCAATTCTTGCATTAGTGAGAATTTTATTATTCTGTTAACTCTCTACTGTAGCAGGGCTTGCATTTTCTTATGAAGATGTTGTGCTTGGGTTCTTTAACCTGCCACCACAATGCTCTAAATGCAGCCAGTGAGAACAATTCAAAAATCTTCATCTGGTGATGTTGCTGAGATGAAACAGAGGTTTAGCAAACTACTTGGTATTTTCTAGGAGTTGCCTTATGCTAACTTCAGTACTGAGATGCTTAAATCAAAAGCCAAACATTTGCATTTTTAATCTTTGGGCTTTTCTTTAAAGGCTCTTAAGTTATTTTTAGCTCCAGCTCCCTGCCAAAAGCTCTGTTCCTTTTCTTTTGGATTTTGGGTTGATGAATCCCACTAGTTATGATGCCATTGCATAGTGTGAAATGACAGCAACAAAAAGAAAAATCTTACCCATACCATCTGTTACAATAAATATTATGCACTCCTGTTAGATTCCAAGCGGATTTGGATTGCATATTCACAACAGAAGCTGGTCTCTGCTTAGACGTGTGGTACTCTCTAGCATAAAGCTTTTAATCACCAAATTCTCTATATGGTTTTGGATTTGACATGACACATTGCCAGGTCTAAGTTTAGTTGGGTTTTTTTTAATCAGTGTTTAATCTTCTCTCATTCATATCAGGCCTAGTAACTTGCCAAAAATGGTCCTAGAGGAATCTCCATGAATTAGGATAATTCACTAATACCAAGCATTGGTTGACTTCTTACACTGGTCATCTTACAGTAATTGTGGCCTGAAATAGAGAGGGGCAGATTTGCTTTAATCTCCTAAGTATTCCTCTCAAAAGATTAAATGCAAAATGTTGATTCAAACCTGTGATTGGTGTTCCCAGAGAGTGTATCGGCATTTGAACGTGAGTCTTTCCCAGCACAGTTTATCAAAGCCCTCACTGAAGAAATTGAATTTGATAGCTGTTTCGTTTTACGCTGCATGATCACAAACATGTTTAGAAACCCTGAAGAATGAAATGGTGTCAGGATCCAAGCAGAGCATGGAGCCTGCCTTAGCAGCCTCGGTCAAAGATGAATTCTGAAATGCAAGGTGCAGCAGTGCTTGTGCATGGACTGAAATGTGCTGCCTGCCAGGAAAAAAGGAGACTGAGAAATTGTTGAGGGTGCATGTTATCGTGGAAACCGGTTATTACTCTTGAATGGAGCAGGATACTTGCAGCTCCCATTTGGACTTGGGGTGAGATTTAAGTGCCTCTAAGTAGTTTGAGTTGCGGGGTTTCAATAACCACTTCATTTCCAGAGGCTTTAAGTAGAGTCTCAGCCTCAGTGCTGGAAATGTCAGGCAGTGAAGAAGGTTTTCCCTTGGTAACCAGCCAAAAAAATTGAGATTTTGCAGTATATTGATGTATTAGAGGTCAACCTTTGGGCATGGATGGACATGATGCTGTGGCTTGCCTGGGCAAGAGCCAGATCTCAGGAGAGTCTGAGGGAATTCTTGAGGGGGTCACAGAATGAAGTTGTGGTGCTCCTCTGGATGTGTGAAGCTTGGGCTTGGGACGAAGCATCGTGTCACAGCAAGAGACGCTCACTGGGAAAACGGGAGAAAAAAAGCATGTTCCTGCCCCCACCACTCCTGATAAATGCTGTCTTGTTCAAATTGCATCAATACTTGCCCTGCAACAAAGCCAGTCAGTATGTGGATGTCGTGTTTAGGGCACAGCTGCTTTCTCGGAAGCAATTTCCCAATAACAGAGGCAGAGATGAATGGCCTGCCAGAGCAAAGGCTGGATGCGGTGGAAGGGTTTGCACTGCTATATCCCTGCCTTGTCCACAGCTGGCTTTGTGGGCTGGATCACAGCTTGTCACCTGTTCCGTCCCTCTCCTTCTGCCTATGTGCTCATGCACTTTTTGTCTTTTTTTTCATGGTATGCACATTTGAGTTTGTGAATAAAAACTTGCGCTAATTACAAGAGCTGAAATCTAATATGTGTTTGAATCCATAGTGCTGTTTTATGCATAGTGTTTTTAATTAATCCTTCATTTTAAATCCTTGCATCTTGCTTCAGAGTACATCTTTTGTTTCTCAGGTTAAGAGGCAAAGAAATAAACATAAACCAGCTGATCACCTCGACATCCTTTTGCCTTCTCTCCCTCAACAACGGGTCCTTCCCTTTGCATCCTGGCTGCCAGGAAGAGGAACTAGAAGAGCTGGATTCCTCCCATAGTAGGGCTTTTAAATGACAGGAAATCTTCTTTCGCATTTGTTTAAATGTAAAATCCACAGTACAGACAAGAGGCATTTTGAAGTTGAGGCTGAAATTCCTGGGTTTGGATGGATTTGTTGCGCTCAATTATACTGAGCAAGCTTTTGCAACTTGCTTCACATGGGAATTAGCGTGATGAGGAGAATACTTTTCAAAGTATAACTGTATGGGAGGCTTTCCACAGAACATCTACAGCATGTTAATTCCCTCTTTCACTGCAGGGCCCTGAGTAGAATGCAGCATTGTAGTCCTTTTGTAATAGATGCTGATGGATTTCAGGAGCAGTGCTGTTCTGAAATGGCCACTGTCATACTTTTACTGGTGTGTGTGCAAACTGCTAAACTGGGTGCTCCAAGGAAGAATGTTACGGAGACACCCAGGAAAATTTTGGGCTGCAAGCTTCATGTGTGCTGTAGCAGAGACATGAGGAGCACTGCTTTCCAAGACCCTAAATGGCCTTTTGCTCCAGGCAAAAACAAAGATGACTTTACTTCATTTGCTTTGCTGTCCTTGGTTTCAATTTGGATTTTTGAGCTTTATGTCACTGTCTTTAAAGATTTTTGCAAAAATTTGAATTATTATTCCTCATTATGTAAGTGGCTGATAGCTTTACTCATAATTTTCTATTCTTTTATTTATTAGGCTGTGATTCTTACATTTATTTTGATCTTATAACTGGGGGCATAACAAACCTTTAGCCACAGCTGGCAGCAGCATTAGCTAAGATGGGTTTAATGTGCTAAACTCTCAGCAGCTCTTCCCCTCGCATTGACTTGGAGATGCATTGCCACTAAGAGTCCTTTGTCTTTTTTTTAAGAGGGTACTGCTGACCTACTCTAAGCTGTTTCTCAGGCCATAAAAGAGGGCTGATTTTTACTGTTTATTTATAACAGTGAGCTTTAAATACACCAGATCAAGCAAAGCAGAGATTTCTTTTTGTTTTGTAGTGTTTGCCTTGGAATGACTTCTGTGCTTTGGAGTGGCTCTTCAGATAGATCTCTGAGCAGCATCCACCTCACAATCTGTATCTACAGCATGTCCAGGATGACGCTCTTCACTGATGAAGAGGATTAAAATAGTCGTTAAGCTGCAAAATACACCACGTGTCCTGTAAAGTACAAAATAAAGATACAGACAGACTGAACATGCTGGAGTGGCACAATCTGTTGGAATGCATCAGGATGGGAACATCTTTAACTTGAGCCAGATATGAAATGCTCATATCACAGAAAGATGAAACCAGGGCTTAGTTTGCATATGGAGACACTTGGCCTGGTGCTGTCTATAGACACTTTCTTGCTTTCATTTTTCTCTGCTGTGTTTGAGTGGATAGTTGGTCCCCTCTGCCCCACCTCAGCTCCTGAGTGACACTTAAAATGGTGTGCTTGGCACTATTTGTTAGGGTGCTTCCTGCAGTGAATTAACTTTGGGAACAGGCCAAAGCAGAGAACTGTCCTTATTTATTCCCACCTCTCTGGGTTAACATTCATATCCTTTAATTGACAGGTGTAACTGTGGAAATACAGGCAGCCTCTAATGCAGTTGTGTGACTGTGACTGAATAATTACTCCATTTGCCTTTGCTGTCCCAGCTGTAGAGCTGGCACGCAGCCTTGACACCCACAAATCCATTTTGTGCTGGTTACCAAACCTGTTCTCCTCCTCCAACAGGTACTACAGTGAGATAGACAAGTTCTCAGTGCAATAGTCTCAGAATGTTCCTAGCCTCATAACACAAATCCATCTAGTACTGGTCCCACTGCTTTCCAGGCTGGCTGGGAATTGTGCAGGGAGGGGCAGCCTCCAGGATAATTAAAGCATGGTCTGGTAAGGAACTCATTTGGGCTCCCAATGATTTTTTTTTTTTCCGTAACATGTCCAAAGTAAGGATATGAGAATGAGGTGTGTTTGTGGCTGTCTCATGCTGTTGCATCATCAGGCTGTAATTTCAGCATAGCTTTCTGGGGTGCTGCTCTCTTATGATTTGAGACATCTGAATAGATTCCATAGGGCTAATCTACATCACAGATTTGCCAGATTCTGGCAGAGTTAATATTTGCAGCTGAGATGTGTGCATAGCCGGGTTTCTGAATTAAAAAACCACCGTAGTGGGCCATGTCTGAAGTCAACCAGTGAAACATAAAACCACCACTCCCCAGAGTTAGAACTTTATGCAACATTTTCATCCTTTGACTTTGAGAAAGAGCTATTGAAATGACTCAGCCCATGGCTAGGAAAATGGTGAGTGGCCAGTTGCATCAATAGGCAGATCAATCTACCCTCCAACCACTGTCCCAGTGATGGGATTTGCATGTTAAGTCAGCATTTCCATTGCTATCCTTGTCTCCTTGTAGGGTCAAGGAAAGCAAAACTTGTTTGGAAGGCTGACCATTTATTTCTTTTTCATTCAGGTGTGTCTCCTAAGAGCATCTGAGCAGGCAAAAAAAAAGCATCTCTAAGTAAAAGTCAATAGTCACTTCTTTCCCTGCCTGATAGCCTTTTCCAGTCAGGAAAATAAAGAATTGTTTGGAATGCTTGTGTTCAAAATAACGTATCTTGATGATTTTCTTTACAGTTCCTCCAGCTGGTCTTTATACCAAAAAAAAGGGTATGATGGACAGCCTGGGCAAAGGGTTTAAAAAAAAAAAATACTAGTACATTTCAGAGACCTTGAAGAGGAATTTCAGTTGAGGTGATGGAAGTTCTCAGTGTATAGTGCCTCTTTAAGGCCTAACTAGATTGTCTAAAACTGTTCTGCCTGCTCTTTTTCATAGAACGATTTCCCTTGCTGTTGCAGAGCAGGCAGTTTTTGCTTCCACCTTTGTAATAAAGCTTTCAGCACCTGATGGCTTTGTGCTTGGAAGCCCTCAGTGAAGTGTCAGATCACTTAAAACTCATCAAGGCCCCGACCATCAGGTGGGTGCAGCTGCAGTGTGTAAATTCTTCCACTGATCTTACGGTCAATTGTATTTCAGCTAAGCAGACAGAAAAGAACCGTGCTGTCTCCCCTACCTTGAAATTTTTCAGAAAATGCATAGGAAAACATCAAGGAAAAAATTATCAGTGTGCACAGAATCATTCTTCCCACTGAAACCTGAGAAAGACTGTTAACAAGTTAAAATCTCATTTTATCAAAGATAAAAATCACCTCTCCCATTTTGTTTTATTTCCATGCAGTGCTACACAATCTGATACAGCTCAATAGAGTGAAGAGCTATAAAATTCAGCATAGGAAATTCAGGTTTTCGACGTGCAAAGCCAGGTAAATGTTCTGTAGTGATAGCCCTGAAATACTGGAGGTTCTAGGCTTGCTTCTATGGAGGTAGTTTTGCTTTCTGGATCAGCAAAATCGGTGAGGGGCATCTCAGCACAGCCAGCTTGAGTCTGTTCTATAAATTACCACTTAATTTTCTAATAGCATTAAGCTGCTGTTCTAAGTAGATCTCTGGTGCTTCCCGTGAAGGAACTGGTTAATACATCCATTAGAGCTTGTGTGCAAGCCTAGCTGTGGGGTGGTGTTGTAACTGTTAAACCCCAGCTGATGACTTAATGCTTCGGAAATAAAATGCTGCTAAATTACTAAGGATTGCTTTTAAAGAGTGGAAAAAAGGTAAATACATTAAGCCATTGCTGAGGTCCTTCACTTTCTGTGGCCCTGCTGCTGACAGATTTTGGGGGTACTTCAAAAGGCTTTTTGTCATTTGACTTCTCTTGTGTCAGACTGCTCGGTCCAGGTGTTTTGAGTTCCAGGGAATGGATGGAAGTCCACTTTTCATCCTCTGCTTTGGAAGAAGGTAAATTGTGAGATTTGAGCCTGAATTCTGCTGATAGCCCCAGGATCTTTTGAGGACTGGTTGGCTGTATGTGATAAGCTTAAAAATGAACAAATAAAGCTTTTGCCCTCAGACTCTTGGAAGTAAGAAATGTTGCTCCGAGCCTTCTTCCTGCACTTCAGCCTCTTCCCTACTTAACCAGAGTAGTGCTTGGCATTTTTTATCCTGCCCTTGCTTGTGGGCTTGCTCTCTCACCTTCAGTTTGCCAGCTGTAGTGGAAAGCAGCTGGCAGCCTTTTCAGCACTTTTATTGCTGTTTACTGGGATCAGAAATAGCTGCAGTTAGGAAAATGAAAGACTGTTTTGGTGAAAATTTGAGACGATTTTGCTAAGTTAATTCTCTTGCATTTATTTTTTTGCCATGAGTGGTAGGAACTTTTCCTAATGAGCAGCTAACTGTAAACTTTCTTGGGGCAGTGTTCACACTGAAGTTTTCTTTAAGGAAAACGATGTTGTTTACTGTAGCTCAAGAAACTTACATTGTCAGTATAGGAATCTCTTTAAAGCACTGATTTCTGCACACCTAGACATTAAAGATTCTTAAAAGATTTTGTTTTGTGTGTGAGCAGTCATGTAAGCTGCTGCCTGAAAGATGCTCCTTAACAACTCTGGGTAAATAACAGGAGGAGGTGTATGGGAAGATGATTTTGGTTTAAAATCCCAATTTCCATTATTTTCCTTATAGATTTACTGAGAGCCAGAGTTGCTACCTGTTCTCAATAAGAGGTACTAACTGCTGACTCTTTTCATGGACTTGAAATTTGTAGAAGTAACTTGTGCTTTTGGGTGGACTTGAAAGTTTAAAGTATAAAAGTATCCTGAGTTTTTATGCTGGAAAGAACAAGACTATTCTATAATTTTTTTGGTAACTTGTTAATTTTGGTCTGGATCAGCATAAGCTTGGCAGAACTCAGGGAGCAGCAGCAAGGACAAAAGCAGCTCTATATTTTAGCTGTGGTTTCCAGTTTTCGAAAGGTAGTCATTAGCATGGTTTGGAAAGCCAAGACTTAAAAACCTCATGGTTTCCTCTGCAGATTTGAAGTTTCATCTGAATTGTTTGGAGGGGACAGAATTACCAATTAATTGGGTTGGGTTTTGGTTTTTTTTTTACAGAAGATTGTGAATTTAGGGGTGGAAAGCAATAAGCATGACGCGCAGAGCTCCAGTGCGGTCAGAGCAAGACCTGTTGAATCATTCCTGTGTGCTGTCAGGAAGTTGCTGTGTAGCCCAATTGCAGGACTTGAAAATCCCAAGTATTTTATCATGTTCCAAAACACATGCAGTCTGTGCACATAAATAACCTATCTGCGATACTGAACAACATCTATAAGGAGATGGATACTTGAACCAAACTCAGACTGCATTGCAAACTGCACTCCTGCTTGTTATCCTTCTTTTATCTTGCCTTTTTTCTCCCCTGGGTATTTTTCCTTGCCACTTCAAATTCTCTGTTAAAATGTGCCCTTCGGTTTCCTGCTTGCCTTTTGGATCGTTGTCTTTTAGAGAAAAACACAATCTCTGCAGCCTTTTTATCTGGAGTCAGCCAAGCGGTCAGACGTGGGTGGAGTGAGGAACCACAGGTTCCTGCAGAGTGGTTCTTTTGCACAGCTCCCAGTGAGCTTCACAAGATCTGTAAAACAAATGTTCATGCTGTTTTTGAGGAAGGAATTTTGGTTTGTTCCCTCCTGGAATGCTAAATCACTTTGAATCAGTAGTAAGGGGTTTATTTTTCTGTCTGCCTGATGTTAACAGATTATTGTGTCTCCTTTCTGCCAGTTTTGGCCACTAGGAAAGCTAGTGGAGAACTTGTGTGGGTGTGTGACTTGTGATGAGTTTTAGTCCAGGAGTTATTTTTGCCTTGAAGAAATTGCTTTGAAGTGATGAAAGATTTTCTAAAAGTACTTTCCTATGTAGTATGGAATCTGTATCCTGGTAACTACAGTGATTATATTCCCTAATTCTTATGTAGCTAAAGTGCCTTAAGATGGCACGAACTGTCCTATCAAACCATGGAGAATTCACTTACAAAATAGCATCTCTCAGTACTCCTCCACATGTGCTGCTCTCAGTGATGGTTCATATTAACAATCAGCTCAGAAATGAAAGATCTGAGAGTTAAACTTTTCAAACACTATTAAGCCATAGCTGCTGTCCTTAGGTTTTGGTTCAGATCTCCCTTCTGGTTGTCCAGGAAGGCAAAATTGCCCCGTGGCCATTTTTTCAGTAGAGTATTAATGAATGTGAAAACATTAACTCGCACTCAAGTTTTCACTTCCTGACTGGCTAACAAGACATCTTGGATCTCTGTGCCTCAGATGCCCAAATAATTAGTGTGGGAAATCAGCAATTAGTCAGGCTGTGCAAGACAGAGTGATGACACAGATTGGAGCGAGGAGACAAAGATTAAACCGAGCTGAGCCCACTGCCGGGTGACCTTAGGCAAGTCACTTGACTTTGTGCCTCAGTTTAGCCCAGTGATATATAGGTCTGGCTCCCTGTGCTGGGATAGGACTTTGGATGGCGCCATAAAAAGGGAACTTAAAATAGCGCTGTGGCAGTGTTCTGCTGCAAGGGGAAGTGGCTGTGTGTCTGTCTGACACAGCTTGGAAATTGTCCCTGATGTCCTTGGGATGCGTGGAAGGCAACCTGGCTGATTAAACCTATTTGGACCTACCTGTGCGCTGTGTGAGGATTATCAGTGTTTGTGCTTTCCTCTTCTCTTGCCCTTATTTTTAGGTCGGCTTTGTCTTAAACTGTTCCAGTCCCAGCCATTACACCCAAGCTGTACTTTTGAAAGCTTGAGGCCCTGCAATTAATCTTTTTCAAAGGACACAGTTCTGGGTACAGTAACATTTGTTCAGGGAATGTTCCAGTGGAGTTGTTATGAGCTTCGTCTCTCCAGGGATAGAAAAGAGGATGCCAAAGGCAACCATGTTACGCAAGCAACTTCAGCAAGCTGAGGCAGTGCTGAGTCGTGGCTTTCCCGGATTTGATCACCTCTCCCCCAGCCTAGCTGTGCACCAGCACTGCCTGCAGTGTGGCACTCCCTATTGAAATGCGGCAGTTCCCAATGCAAATGTCTCACAGGCAGGTTACGTGCCCATTGACTCATGTACGCCCGGTTTATGGAGCATGGATAAACTAGTGGAGGAGGGGGAAATAAATCTGATACCTCCGAAGTACAAATTCCGAGGGCAAAAAGGCTGCCCATGAGTCACAGGTACTTGGAAATCTCCCCTTTTCCTTGTAGAAAGGCAGTGGAATGTGCAAAGCAGTAAGGAATGCTTCAGGCTGCAGCAGGTCTTTGTAATCCTACGGTTGCTGTCGGCACGTATGGGAGTGCCTGGATTATTGTCACTGAACTTCCGAGTGTTCAAGGCTTCATGTCGGCCATAAACACAGGCATCTAAACACAAACCGCACCCCAGCTACCACTGCAGCTCCTGCCTTGGCTCCCAGTTCTCTGCTGGTGCAGACTCCTCCACCACAAAAGTCAGTAAAGGACAAGCAGATGAGAACTCCACCCCTTCCAGCAAGTTAAAGCAAGCCAAAGACTGCTTTAGTGAGATTTCTGCCATTTAAATTCAAAAGCAAACACAGGCTGGTATTATCAGCTCACACCAGATCTGCCTGCAGACAATAATTCTTCCTGTCTTGGACCCCTGCCCATGTGCATTATTGTAATTATCAGCAATTTAAAAAAAAATAAAGCAATAGCACTAGGATGAGCTGCTAGTCTGTAGATTTACTGCCTGCTGCGTCAGGCATTCATTAGCCTTCCTGGGTTCAAGCCACCTATCTGCTGAATAAAAGCAGGAAGAGGAGCTAAGTAAAACAAAGCATGAGACACCATTTGAAGCATGAATTGAGAACTCTGCTCGTGTTTACAAGTTCTAAATCCAAAACCAGGGGAATTTTAAGTGTTCTGTCCAGAAGTTCTTGTGTGTAAAGTACCTCTGCCAACTTCCCTCACTTTTTAGTTGAAGTGTTGGTTTCCTGAATACTGATTTACCATTAATTCCCAGGTGACATTCATGGCAATGAATGTTAATTTAAGGGCCGTGTGGCACGTTGTGACCCAGGAAGGCTGAGCTTTACAATGCCAGCCCAGCTGTTCTCTTTCCAACAGCTTCAGTTTGTGACTGCAGCTCTTCTTAATTTTCATTTTGCCAAGGGCTGGTCTCTCCTTGTGGAAGGAAAAAGGCCCATGGACGTCAGCTGGACGCAACAATAATATGGGGTGTTGAGTTGAAGCAGTTGAGTCCCTGCACAAGCACCAATTTTTCAGCCCAGAAAGGGCAAAACATTAGAATCCTCACACATTCAAAAGCAGCAGCCATGGAGGGTTGTGTTCACCAGAAGGCTAGTAAGGTAACAGGGCTCATTTTTGTGTCAAAGGAACTGCTAGAATTCCTCAGTGGTCTTGAAAGCGTTCAATTTATATCCTCCATATTTGTGGGTGTTGCACTGACATAGGGAAATTTGCAGAGTTGCTCCAGATAGAGTAGGAAATGTAATTTAAAAAAACAAATCTAGAAAAAGCTCTTACTTTCCTTTAATTAAGTTGGGCAGTGTGATTTATCTGGATAAGGACAGTGCTGAACAGCCTGTTCCGAAGTCCTTCAGGTTGTGGTTCACGTGCACCCTAATTTAATAACCAGTATTGCTTTCGAGGGGCTTCTCTTAATTAAAAACAAACAGCGCAAGTAATCTTTTCAAGTGCTATGCAGCTTTTTTTTGTCAGTGTAGCAGCAACTGGTTGTGGAATACATGTAACTCAGGCACAGGAAATCTGATCTGACCTGTAGAGAATCCTGCAAAAGGCTCTGCCTTGTCACTTAAGGCAGGGTATGCCCTCAGCAGCCGGTAATCTGTTCTCTGGCCACCAAGTCAATGTAATTCTCCATTGGAGCTTTCTTCAGCGTCTTGTAAATTCTAGAGGCTGGAGTTCGTCTTAAAACAGCTTAATCTTCCGTGGTTTTATGCGGAGAGCTACTCATGTTGCTGCAGGGGAAGCCTGATGGAAAGCATGGGCAGTGTGGGTTCTCCTCACAGGCTGTCCAAGCTTCTCAAGCTCCCATCCACTCTGGTTTTGCTGGAATAAAGGCTCATTCTGGCTAATCTGATCAGATGGACAGCCTGTGAAGGCTACAGTCAAGTTTAACCCCACTGAAAATGCAGAATTCAGTTAAGTATGACATTTTGCAGATACCTTTGTGCTATTAAGAAAGGTCTCAGGAACTAATTTCTGTGAATTATAATTATCAGTTTCTCTTCACAAGAAAAAAGCTCCAATCACCCTTCAATCCTCAAGTCCCCAGCAGGATGCCAGAAGGTTTTCCAGAATAGCATTCCATAGGGAGCTGTACGGACAGCATGTGAAATAAGTTATGTTGTGATGAGGTTTAACAGATCCTGGCAATAGAAGGCAAAGGATATGGACGTGGTTTTCATGTTTAGGTCTTTATAAACTAGAACTGCAATGTACTGCTTGTGTTTCAAGGATAGATGTAAAATATTCTTTATTTTACTAAAGTCCGTAGCCTTGTTGTAGTGGTTTCAGTTCACCTCTTTTATCTTCTGTGAGATAAGAGATCTGGAGGAATGCAAAACAGGCTCAAAACTTAAAGAAAATGAAAAGTTTATTAACAGAACTAAAAGAGAAAAGAAAATACTAAGAAATTAAAGCAAAATCCCTCCTTTTACTCACACACCCCCCTCCTCCTTTTTCTCTTCCCCAAACCAGCACAAAGGATAACACCACATAATTCTTGGTCAGTATTCTCA